>BJBW01012768.1:1101-14944 GCA_004320125.1 Scolopax mira | reverse complement strand
AATAGTATTAAGCAAGTGAATGATGTGACTTTTAAATTTTGTCCTGAACCTATCTTTTTCTGGCAACTTTTCCTCACCTCCTAAGCTTATTGAAAGCTTTGTTCTTGTATGGTAAGAACAGTGGTATAATAACTGAAAAGTATTTTATGGTTTGTATTAAATGTCCTTTTGTTGCGTGACAGCTTTATGTACTAATTAAGTCAGGACTTGGGAGTTGTTGGCTTCGTTTGGCACCGAGTCTTGAGTTCTTTATATCAGGGTTATTTTAGAAATAGCATGAGATAAAAAGCAACTTTGAAAGGGAAATGGTAGGAGGAGAAGAAAAAATCAGGCCAAGAAAACCTGATTTTCATTGCCTTACACATTTACCTTCATTTATTTGGGAAGTCCTTCGGAGAAAGGTTAGCTATTTGGTGGATAAATGATAAAGTATGCCACAATAAGAAGTGCTTTTCTCAGAGATTTCTCTAATCTTAAAGAATGTTAAACATAGCACTAAAATAATTTTGATGAAGAGAGTTTTTTACATGTTTTTCCAAAGTTGATATTTTGATTTACAATTGACAGTTGTCAAACTAAATTTCTTAAGACTATGTTTTAACATATTTTGTTCTAAATGTAATTTTTAGGTATACTTCAAATTGTCTTGCTCTGGTTACATGCATGAATGATGAGCATAAATTATCTTTCCTGAAGAAGATATTTAATCCTGAGGAGCTGATACATTTCAGGCTAAAGTAAGAACTTATAAAACCTTGAACACTCTTTGTTTTTGTTGATGGCTTTCAGTTGAGTTAATAAACGTGGATTTCACAGGCTGCTAGAAGAATCCCAGCTGCAGAATGTGGAACAAGCCCTTGTCCTGGCCAATCCAGATTCCTCATTTTGGCAAAAGGAGAAAGAGCTGCAGTACACACAAGGACATATTGTATCAAGCGACCTCTCTGCAAATGTAGTCGCTGTGTGTGGAATTGTGTTGCCTAGACTACAGCTGGTTTCTGAAGAGCAGGTATGTAACCCAGGGTTAATCTGCCTTTTAAATTTGTTTTTTAATTTAAGAATCCCTAGATGCGGTCAACTGACTTTATTTCCTGCTTAAATGGTACTGAGATACTATGGGTAACGTGTATCTTTAGCTTTCTTGATATATGCTGTAAGCTAGTGTGGCATAATATAGACACTGCAAAGAAACTGTGTTGGAATGAAGCAGTGAAGGTGTATTAGTACTGTTAAATTTTATCTTTGTGTAATGGTTCTTAACAAACATACTACAAAAGAATATTCAGCCTTACATAGTATCTCCAGTCCAAGTCAGGGTGATATTCCATAGCTGAGTAAAGCCAGGATCTGGCCCGGTTGCTCTTGCCTGTATGAAGTAGTTTTTTGTGCTGTACAGACATCTTATAAACAGCCTTTCTCCAAACATATTCTTAGTTCTTCTCTTAAAACAAAAAGACACAGGGCTGCTGCTTACACTTCTAGAAGACAGAAAAAGGCGGGAAGAGGTGAGCAGGAACTTACTTTTTCCACTTGGGTGAAGTGTAATGCAGAATAAGGTACCTTATAGTTTTAGGAAGTTCATGAGGGGCATAAATATTTTGAGCAAACAATATTTAACCTTTTTCTCTTGAGATGCTGTTCATCTTGAACTCTTCAGGTTCTTTGTAGCTGCAGCCAGTATTCTTGACTTTTTTCTCATTTAGGTACAGTTTTGTTTCTTAGCTGAGTATTTCTGTTTAATTTTGTGACACTGATCTACAAATCAGTGGGCTACAAAGATGATGAGGGGCCTAGAACATCTCTCTTACTGGGAAAGGCGCAGGATCTTGGGTCTTTTTAGTCTGGAGAAGAAAAGACTGAAGGGGGCGGATCTGATCACTGCCTACAAATACTTAAAGGGTGGGTGTCAGGAGGATGGGGCCAGCCTTTTTTCAGTGGTGCCCAGGGCAGGACAAGAGGGAATGGGCACAAACTTGAATCTAAACATGAGGAGGAACTTCTTCACATTGAGGGTGGCAGAGCCCTGGCAGAGGCTGCCCAGAGAGGTGGTGGAGTCTCCTTCTCTGGAGACATTGCAAACCCACCTGGACAAGTTCCTGTGGGACCTGCTCTGGGTGGACCTGCTTTGAGAGGGGGATTGGACTAGATGATCTCCAGAGGTCACTTCCAAACCCATATCGTTTTTTGATTCTGTAAATAAAAGAGCATGGTAGTCCTTATTCATTTCTGTCTCCAAAATTTCTTGAGCAGCAGAAATAAGAGCAATTTCCTCCCATATTCTCCCTCTTCCCCCAACTTCTCCACTTGAATTTGCTGTATTCTAGCTTTAAAATAGGTTTGAGAGTCTGGTTTGAAATTCATTGCTCCAGGGGAAGCTGTTGAGCTGTTTAAGGAGGTTTTTACTCCCACACCTGTGTCATTGCTGCTGCAGCTGTGGTGAAGCACATAGGGAGGAGACAACTTCCCAAAAGGCATTTTTTTAATAGCTGCAGTTATTTCACTGATCTGGTACACAGTGTAGTTCCAGTTACACAGGGGAGGTTCCAGTTGCAGCTGAGGAGGTCTGATGATGAGGTAGGAGCAAATTGTGAGGGAAAGCAGATATTTTTTTAAAAACTATCATTAATACCAGAGACGTACATGAAACTATATTTGAAGAGAAAATCAAACTTAAGTAAAAGTCACTTCTTCTGGTGTTGTATGTAGTCTGATTTCTTTTCTCTGCATCCTTTGTCAGGAAAGCACTTAATTTTGTGCTATATACTAATATATAAGTGATTGTAGGATAGTAAAAATATTTGACTTTGATTAAATACCATTCAATAAACTATATTCATTACACTTTGATTAAATGTTACTGAATTTACTTCTTTTTTTTTTTTTTCCACACACTGAATTTGATTATCTTATGCTTTGGCCTGTGCAGAAAGAAGCAAATACAACAGTTAATATTCATAGTTGCATCATCTGAATCTAACTGCTGTTTGATTTGTTCTGTGATTTGGAACCATTCTGATGTCTTAGTTTCACTTATATTGCAAATTGTTTGATTGACATGTGTTATGATTGAATAGTTACTATGCCTGTACTTAGTGTGAACTCGCTTTGGGAACAAATTGTACAAACACTTTATTAAGTGTTTCACCTATAATAGATTTTTTGATGAAATCTATTTTAATATCTGTCATTAAATACAGCTTTATAATCCTTTTATTTTATTTGATATGTGTTGACAGATCTGCAGGCCAAAAATTTCTAATTGTCAGACTCGCTTTCCTAATTGTTCTGTGTTGTACAACCTGTTATAAAAAAAAAAAAGCAACAATTCTAGTGTAGTAACTTAAATTTGATGTTTGAACAGGAAAATGACACCAGCCACTTTGTTTTGGTTGAATCTGCCTTCACAAATCTTCAAAACCTTGCTATTGCTGTAGCTTATCAGCGCCCTGTTTTATTAGAAGGACCAATAGGATGTGGCAAAACTTCTTTAATCGAATATTTAGCAGCTGTTACAGGAAGAGCAAAGCCTCCTCATATTTTGAAAGTCCAGCTTGGAGATCAAACTGATAGTAAGGTAACTGATGAAGTTGTTTTATTTTCAGATGATCAGGCAGAATTTTTACTTAAATCATGGATTTAATGTTCTAATAAGATAATGTTTAACTTTCCACAGACACCAGCTTTGTAGTATTGGTCTTACTATTGATGATAATAAATAAACGTGCAGAAAAATCACAGTTAAGGTTCAGTAGGTGTTAATTCTGTGCATAATTTTGCTGTATCTGTTTCATTCAACTTGTGTTTTACCAGGATTTTTTTTCTATGTGGAAGAGCCCTGGTTTTTTTATATATATAAATACTATTTTTTTATATATATAAAATTAATTTTTTTTTATTTGTAATGGGAAAAAATATTCTAAAATTATGTAAGTTGGTGACAAAGTCTGTATGGACAGTTTTATTTAATTTTAAGTGAGCTAATGTCATTTTAATCTGATCCCAGTTTTTTGTGGTAAAGGGTGAGATGAAGTAAGATCCTGTGTGTTGAGGATACTTGCACTTATATAATAGTGATCAAGCTCTACCTTTAGAGATAAAACCACAGGTGAAGATCTAATTCTTCTGGTTTTGCATATGTAACTCCTGAGCTTGAATTATTTATCTTGTTTGGCTTAATTTATATTTGATTTTCAAAGATGGTTAGTATCTACCAGAACTGCTATTTGAAGGTTTTTGTTAGGGTGTGCAAGTGCCGTGTGCTGTTCTTTACTTGCAAAGAACAGCTGATTTCACCATTTCACAACTGTTTCCCACAACAGTGTCTTTTCATATAGATGAGTAAGACCACCATTTTAAGAAAAAGTGATAAAGTTCAAGGTACAAAATAAGTCATAATAAAACCATTAACTTAATTATTTAAGGAATGCTTAAATGTGGAAGTTACAACTTCATGAAGAAGCAACAGTTGACTTGTTTTGTACTTCTGAATAACTTTATAATTCCTCTTGCTTAGTCACAGGCTTTTCAAAGTTCAGTGCCAGCCTAGACAGTGTATGTTCTACTGTTGATTGATTGTTAATTATGGTGGCACAAGTCTGTAAATTCACTTCCAGTTACCTGGTTCATTTTAATTACTATGTTTCAGTTAGATTAGTAGAGATGTGGAGAGTTGTACCTTTTTTTTAATTAAAAAAAAAAAAAGTGTAATGCTGGGCACAAATTACCGGATGAATTGTTTAGTAATGTGGAAGCTGAGTAAATGTTACTTGTGTGCCCACTCGGGTGGTTTTTGTAAGTTTATACTCTGATATTTTAATGATACTCTGATGTATTGAACAGTTCCCTAATTTACTGATTGTTCCTGTCGTAGACGCTGCTTGGTATGTATCGTTGTACAGACGTACCAGGGGAGTTTGTGTGGCAACCTGGAACCTTGACACAAGCTGTTACCAAAGGTCATTGGATACTTTTGGAGGATATTGATTATGCTCCTCTGGATGTGGTATGTAGGTTCATGTTTGCTCTAGCATACTGGCCTTAAAGGTGCCTGTCCTAGTGATTTTTTGGAGTCTAACCACCATGAGTTCTGCAGCAGTGTGCTGAAAATACTGCTCCTTTAAAAGGGGTTAGAAAGAATTAACCTGTTTGTTTTCATTCACATATTAGCATACCACATTAGTTTTTGTCATTGTTTTAGAGTAGTTGTGATGCTGCCACTGGTGCCAAATTTCATTGCAGATTTGAATTGATAACGAGCTATGTGTCTTTTAATATTTGAAAACAAATGTGGCGCCAAACACCACAGAATATTGTCACTGTATTAGAGTGGTGCTGTTATTAAGATTTTTTTTTTAAGGTATGGTAGTGTGTGTCTTTTTGATTTTGTTCTTTTTTCTTACACATTTCTTACCTCTGGCTTGGATATTAAAAATATGTTGTTATATTAAGTACTGTAGATTTTAACAGATCTCCTGTTTTCAGCTCCAGAATGACTTTTGGTTGCTGCAAGCATGTCTTCTGCAAGGCATGCTGGACGTTCTGCAGATAGTTGTTTTCTTTCATATCTGATCCGTAAAGCATCCTTTGTGTGGCTAAATAACCTGACAGCTTGTTTGAGTTCTAGGCTTCTGAAATACAGGGAATTTATAAGAAAGCCAAGAAATACTGCTTGTGCATACTAGACAGTTTTTCGCTGCCAGAGGGTCATGCGCTGATTTTGCTTCTGTGGACTCAGCTCATTGCACTCACCATAAACATGTCCTGAGTAGTATCCTGCATTCATCTCTCCCTTTCTTCGGGTCCTCCCTGCAGGCATCCTGCCTCTTTTCTCCATATCAAAGTCTCCATCCTTGCCTCCCTCTGTGCTGAGGGATCGTTGTGGTCCTACTTCCCTTTTTTACTTCCACCATTATTACTGTCCTTCTGCATGGAAGCATAGATTCCTTGAAGAGTTACCAAATTTTCCTGGGGATAGCAGGGCATACACCAAAATTTGTTGATGTTTGAGAATGGCGTATTTGAGAAGCAGATCATCTTTGTTCAGGCAGATGAAAAAAATAAGGCTTTTGATCTGAAAGTGTCTTAATAATTCATTTGACAATTCAAAATAAATAGTTTTCATTTGCTGCGTAAAGACTGTCATTTCCATTCTCTTCTCACTGAATCTGGATAATGAAGAAAGAAGATAGAAGATATTACACCTATGACTTACACTGCTGATTAAAATTACGGGGAACTCTGCAGTTCCTGTTAGCATCACCTGGAAGTGCAATCTGTGGGAATGGCAGTTGCTGGCAATGTAGTGGTGCTCAGTGAAAGTGCTCTAGCATCTCAAGTGTGAAATGAGTGTGGATGGGTAGGCTGTCTGTTACATTTTCATCAACAAAAATGTTTTATAAATTGTCTTTTCTCTTCCAGATCTCTATGCTGCTTCCTCTTCTGGAAAAAAAAGAGTTGCTGATTCCTGGTCGTGGTGACTGTTTAAAAGTAGCGTCGGGATTCCAGTTTTTTGCAACCAGGAGGTAGGTCTTGTAAGACTGAATGAGGTTAAGAGCACGGATACCTTATTTTCCATTTAAAGAGAGGAAATGCAGTGTACTTGGGCAGAAGTATTTTATCAATTTCCAATTAACAAGCAATAGAAGCCATGGAAGTTGTGAAAGGAGTATTTTCACTTCAGAGCAGCCTTATGTTACTACTGGGTGAAACCAGCCTTTGTACAGAAAAGTCTATTCAACAAGGCTGAAGGGATGAAACCTACCAGGGAGGACCCTACAAAATGAACTCCTCTCCAAAACAAATGCCTCTCTCAGCAATTACTGTGTGAAGCAGATTAATGATTGGTATTCACAAGATATCTTGGTTTCAAAGTCTAAAAAATTTAACAAATTTTCTTGCTTTTGTCTTCCTTCCATACATTTGTTCTTTTTTTAAATTTTTTTATTTATCTGATCTGTTTTTTTCTGGAATTGAGTCTTTGGGATTCAACTCTCTTTTGGTGGCCTCATTTCATAAGATTTTCTTCTGTGTATTGGGTCCACAATTTGTATAGCAGCAAATTATAGTTTCCATTGGGCTACTTAAAGGAAATTCTGTAAGTCAGTTGCAGTTACCAGCTGTGGAATATTACTTTTAAAAACAAATGAAAAAACACCAGAAAACAAAACCCAAATCACAAGCCTAATATCTAATATTTTCCGTGTGCAAGGCTATTCCCACAGTGGGCATAACACGTGGCTGCGTACTTATTTGTGCAGTAAAAAAAAAATCCAAAAAGACCCCAAAACCAGAATAATATATGATGGAAAGGAATGTGAGCCTGCAGAATGAGGAAAAAATGTCAGGAACAGGGACTGGAGGTTCTTTTCCTGCATCTCTGCATAGAGCACAGATCCTTTAGGATTTGTGGAAGGTACTTCCCAGGCGTTTCTGTCAGGTTCCTCTCTTTACAGAGGATTCTGTATGTTGTTTCTGATAGACTTACTGTCAGTTGTCTTTCTGCGAGTGTCCCTAAGGAGATTTTGCAATACAGGGTATAAACACTGTGATAAAAGAGCAGATAATTTGAAAAGCAGAGACAGGCAGGGCAGGGTATGTGATAGTACAGTGACAAATAGTGGGTGATCTATGCACGCACATTATGCTGCAGCAGCAGTATGTAACATGTTCTTTGCACAGGAATGCACTGGAAATGTGTTGAATTCTTCAGCAAGACATAATATGCTGTGTTTCTTCATCTTGTTTTGATTTAGGATATTCAGTTGTGGTGGAGGTTGGTACAGGCAGCAAAGCAGCCACGCTGCTCTTTTGGACAAATATTGGACCAAAATACACCTGGATAACATGAGCAAAGGAGAGCTCAAGGAGGTAAAGTGTTGCTCTATTGTGGCATGTGAATAATTGTTTCACTTAAGGGTAATAAATGTTTTTCAGTAATAAATTTGACCCTTACTTTTATCTCCAAGTTCCACAATACACCTTTATTATTTCAGGCTTGTCCTGCCAATTTTGAAGTAAATGGGCAGTTTGTCAGGAAAATTTGAAGTGAATTGGACAAAGACTGCTGGAACTTGCCATAGCAAGCACAAGTTTTGCTTTGAATGGGTCTAAGAATCCAATTACTTTGCCAGAGAGAAAAAGAGGAAAAAAAAAAAAAGGAAAAATTTGGCTTACTCCAATTCTGAAGTTTAAGTGTTGAGGTTAAAAGTAGTTGGTCAGTTATCAAATACAAATACCTGTCTCTATTTTTATCAGCATCTCTAGAGAATGTTTGTTTTATGTAGTCCTTCAAAAACATAAAGAAGCCCAAGGCTAAAATGATAATAGAGTTCTGTAGAGATTCTCCTTGTGATGCAGAGCTCAGAATAGCAGAAAAATCAGAGCTCTGATTTTTAAAAGAGCCTTGCCTAAGGGAAAAAGGGCTGAATAGTTTTGAGCAGAAGTGTTGAAGAGAAAAGTTCTGAGTTTTCTAGAACGTGGAAGATAAATTTTTATAAGATTCCTTCACTCCTTGGAACTCGTTCAGCAGCCAGCAGTTACAGGTGACCTTAAATATCTGTGTGTTTTTCCATTTTATTTGTTCAGCTAATTGTCAGGAATGGAACAAGAACAGCCCTCACTTCATACTTGCAGATGATGTTGGAGGGGAAGCAAGTAGATGCTGGGGGAGGTGTCTGCTGATAGTTTACTGGAGATACACACACTTGTCTGTTTTAGCTGCTTCTACTCTAAATAGATCCATGTGGGCAGGAATTATAGGAAACTCACTGTTGTAGCAGTGCAAAAGGCTGTGTGGCCAAACTGATGTTGAAGATGACCTACAACATTCAAAGCCTGGCTGTTAAAACCTTAAGAAAAAAGGAAGCTTCAGTGCTAAATGTATCACTTACCACTAGGTTCTTTCTTTTTTTTTTTGTAGCTTTGTGGCTCAAGTCACAAAAATACAAAAATCAAAAGCTGTAAGATTCTGTAGTAGTAGAAGAAGAGGCAGTGGTAGATAACATCCACTTACTTGTCTTGAAAATAGACTCATGTTCTTCTGGTTAATCTTAAAAGTTAGTTTGGCAGGGTATTCTTGGCCTGTATCTGTGAAAAGCTAATTTTGGTTGGCAAGCTTTAGTGGAGGGAACTGAACTGAAAGGAAGTTGCAGAAGGAAAGTTAACCCCTTAGTGTGTCTTTGTCACCAGAGGGAATAGACAACTTGAATACTCAAAAAAAATTCAGTCATTAAAACAAGGAGAGGAGGTAGGAACTTTTGTTATCAGTTGTAAAGCTGTATGATCATGATTTGAATATAGACAGGGTTGAATGTACTTTTTGTTCTTACTGTTGGTATTTGAGCAAAAGCATTAAATGAATTGGAGTAGAGTTGACTTCGTAAAATTCACTTTTGGCATCCAAATTGATATCATACAAGTCACAATGGCTTTTATTTTCTTCCAATAAGGGATTCCAAGTGGGTGGTTTTGTGCAGCTTGCTTGCTTGAGTATCAATTGAACTGTACCCTATTAGAATTTGAGGGGCTGGTGGTTTCCTTTTGATGCTAAAGATTTTTAATTTTTTTTTTTTTCAGGTTCTTCAAAGGAGATATCCCAACCTTACTCTTGTAACTGATCACTTGCTAGACATTTACATTCACCTTGCAGGAGATAAGTATCAGGTATCAGAAAACAGTGCTGTTGGCTCCAGGCACATACCAGAAGATTCATCAGAGTCAAGATCTGAAAATAAGAAACCAAATCTGGAAGGGCGAGAACTATCTCTAAGGTTGTCTTTTCTTACGTGTTTAGTAGAAGGAAATTTAGTTAGCTAGCTGCACAATTAGAAGTGTTTATCTTTTATTTTTTAAAAGTAAGGAAAAAACCATACTAATTAAACTGGAATTTCATAAAAACTGGGAAAATCCATTTTTCATTAAGAATAATGATTAATATAGCTTCTAAAAATCTCAAGCTGAATTATTTAAGACTTCCTAATGGCTATAATTAATATATATTTTTTTTGAGGAAACAGCATAGGTTTTGCCATATGCCTTACCCAGTTGGTATTGAGCTGTATGGATTATTTCTCAATTTTAACACAAAACATCAGTTCTAGTTAAGAACTGTTGACACAAATGTACTGTAAAATGTACTCACAATAGGCAGTAGATAATGCTTTAAGCAATTGTACATATTTGCTTATCTAGATAATTTTAGCAGATTAACATTAGCAGATGACTGAAAAGAACCAGATCTGTAGTGTACTATTAATTTCAGAATTTTTATGATGAAATGCAGCTTGATGTTCGATTATTTCTTCCTCTTATAGCAAATTTTCAAATTGACTCGTGGAATTTCTGTAACTAGTGGTTTGTGAATTAGTCAGTTAATACGAGGTATGGGTAGTACTTAATATTTTTGTGAAGAATGAAAGAATGCCACTCATTTTAAAACAGCAATTGTTCTTCTAGAATTGGATGTTTCATTTTCTTGCCTTTTGGAAGATTTTGTTGTTGATAAGGAATCGGTATCTTGGAAAAATAGGTGGTTTTTACCTTTCTGCATGAAAAACTTGCTGCTTTTCATTTTTTTGGTAATTACTTTATGGTTTAATGGAGCATGTATTACACATTTTTAAGCAACATATCTGAAAGCAGCACTGTTGGTCTTTATGTCCTCAGCTGTTCTTTAGATTTAGTATCCTATTTATAAGTGTTATCTGTGTACAACTTGCTCAAATAAATGTGCAATTACCAGAAAATGAAATAATCAAGAAGCTGAACATAAAAGAAGGTGCTGTGTATTTTGCTTTGATTTTTACCAAATATTTTGTTCTTTCTTTTTAGGGACTTGCTGAATTGGTGCAGCAGGATCGCTTACAACTTCGACAGCAATTCTTCAACCACAGCAGTGAATATTTTTCAGGAGGTGCGGTAAGATTTGATCCGGAAATTACTTGCACAAATCCTAGTATTGTTTCACAAATCCTAAAATCTGTGAAATGTGAGATGGGAATTTACGTTTAGCTTTATCTGAAGCAATTGGACTGTAGCTGGAATGTTTGTGATCCGTTGATTGGAGACTTTCCTCACTATTAGGAAAATTGTTTGCAGTAACGTGTTGAAAGCCAATCCAAATTTACTGCTGTCATGCAAGCAGCAAGCTCTAATGAAATTTTAACTGGTATGAGTTAGGGCTGCACATGACTTAGAGTAAAAGTTTTAAGATCTTTCCTTTTGTATTGTAATATGAGACTTCTTTTCTGTGCACCATTTCATGTTCCGGGGTTGGAATTTTCCAAGTGTGCATCAGTCAGAGGTAGTTTTTTTTGACATGAAATCTTACAACATTACTTCCATCTCCATTTTGGTCTACTCATCTAAAATAGCTTCTGTACCTGGGCATTGAAAGGTTTTTACTTTGAGTAGAAACCTGCTACACTGCAGAGTTTATAAGTTCTTATTACAGCCTTTTGACTGCATTGTTTGACTCAATCTGCAGACAGTGAAATAATTTCGCTTACCATGGCTGGATTGGAGTCAGGGTCATGTAAGATGGTACTTCTCAGCTCATATCACACAAAATTTGTGTTGAAGAGACTGGTTTATTTTCCCCTTGACAGGCACTGGACTGTTTCACAGCTATGCTGTCCAACCAAGGGAGCAGGCAGAAAATGGCGCAAGTTATTGGAAGTAAACTAAACATTTCCAAGAAAAAGGTATGTTGAGCTATAATTAATATCTCTACTCTCTACTAGCCTGGGATCTACATTTTTCTTCTGTTTGATTTTCAGATGCATTTTTTTCTCTGAAAGTTCCAGTGTGAACCTGTTTCAGAGAAGATTGTAAACAGCCTTGTCATGCAAAAGAATGATCACACAGCTGGAACAGCACAGTTGCCTAAGCACATGATACTGCTAAATGCACAGAATAGTAAATAATGTGGTTTTTCTTTGTTGGTTACAATGAATTTTAATCACTTAAATGAAGAGATCAGAGAGAAACATAATCTTCCTTACCACTCGTTCTGTGATTATCTATTCCAAAATCAAGTATCTCCCTAGAGGCTAGTAACTCTCTCTATATTAATAGCATATGATATAAATGGCTGAGTTAAACTAAATCATTACTTTGTCAGCTATTTCTGACTATAGTAGTTTGATTGCAAAGAAAATTCCCTCCTTTGTTACTTCAAGATGGAAAAACTTGCCAGCTGGATGGACAGATGGATCCCTGAAAGTTCTATGGACTTTTCTTTTTGTCCTCCTCCTTTTGCATAATTTCAATACAAGAGTGTGTTATGCTCTACCAATGGCAAAATATCTTTGTTTACACAGAAGTATTTGCCAATTTTTTTTGGTGGGAGAGAGGTTATTTTTTTATTATTAGTTAAGATAACTGTTTCCAGGTGCAAGTATATGTTATTGAACTACCATGGAAGTAGGTGAGGTAGAAATGTAATGGCATAGACCCGTTGTCAGCTTATTAAATGGAAAGATGTTTGTACAGACAGTAACACTTTTAAGGTGTTTCAGTAATGAGTGTGTAAAACCTGCAAAATATAAAATCTTAGAATGAAAAATTAGCTTGCTGCAAAGTAATACCAGTAGCTTACCATGGGGCTTCTTAGTGTGATGTTGTAGGCAACATTGATATTGGATACTTTCTTCACAGGTGGAGTTCTTTTGTGAACTCTATAAACCAGAAATTCTAATACGAGAACAAGAAGTTGCTGTCGGAAGAGTGCATCTCGTGAGGAAACAAACCCAGGCTCTTACTGTACAAAGGTAGAATATCTTGTAGCTTCCATGTCAATTGAAATATTTTGTGGTGGAATAGAATAGACTGAAAGTCATGGGATTAAAAAAGTGCTAATTGGATATCCTCACTCTAAAGGAAGGAATGTGATGAGTTTTCTCTTGTGACTTGTGGTTTTCTTTGTTCACCTTTAAGGCTGTCTGCGTCATACTTCTGGCAGCCAAAGCATGGAGCTTTTCAGCTTCTTTTGAACCAGAATTTCTTCAAAGCAATGCGAATCCACAGCTGTTATAATAAGATTTTGATGAATCTATCTTCGTAAAGAGAGATTTTTGTAGTATATAACACTTAACTTCACTGGCCAGAAACTTCTCTGGAAACCCTGAATGTTTACATTCTATATTGAAAAATAAGTATCTTATAAGGTTTTCTTGGAATGAAATTTTCCAAACCCATATTTTTAGTTAGAAAAAAATAAATCTTAAATTCAACCTCTCCTTTGTAAAAAAAAAAAAAAAAGGTAAAATAGAAATGAGCTGCTTGATGAATCTTGGTTTTGAGTTGCTTCTGTTGTTTTTTCAGATCAAAACAAACCTTTGCTGCCACACGGCCATCTGCAGTATTGATTGAACAGCTTGCAGTCTGTGTTGACAAAGGAGAACCTGTGCTTTTGGTTGGTGAAACAGGAACTGGCAAAACCTCAACTGTCCAGTACCTCGCTCATATTACAGGTAAATAAAAGTGTGAAGACTGTAACTTACATGAAGATGATTTGAAAAACAACAACCAAACAAAACCCATAAGCTGATGGTGCTTTCTATTTCTGTTTCAAGGACACCATTTGAGGGTTATCAACATGAACCAACAAAGTGACACAGCAGATCTATTAGGGGGGTGAGTCACTGAGTACTCTTAAGCCTGTTCTTGGAGAACAGATTGGCAGTATCAGAACAAGCTTCTATCACAAGTATAGTTGTGTCCTCAAATTGTTTTTAGACACCTATCTTTCATAGTAGCATAAATGTCTTAAGAAACGTGTTTGCATGCAGAAACCCTGTTGTTCTTGCAGAAGAACAGGCAGTTTCAGTGAATTCTGTGCACATTT
>BJBW01012767.1:0-20751 GCA_004320125.1 Scolopax mira | reverse complement strand
CACTGGAAGAGGTTGCCCAGGGAGGTGGTTGAGGCCCTTTCCCTGGAGAAATTCAAGGTGAGGCTTGACGAGGCCCTGGGCAACCTGGTCTAGTTGGGGGTGTCCCTGTGACTGCAGGGCGGTCAGACTAGATGGCCTTTGAAGGTCCCTTCCGGCCCAGATGATTCTATGATTCTATGATTTGGTTGGTTTTCTTACAGGAAGAGGGAGAACGTACTTTAAGCTGTGACTGTGCTCTGCAGTGTACTCGAGCTAGCTGTCAGTTGTGATTATCCATAAACAGTCATTATTTTGCATCTGCTAACCTTGAGATTTTTGGTTTGTAAAACGGGGTGAGACGGGTTCTTTGAGCTTCCGTCGAGGGAATGTAATTCCTCCTCCCTGCCTGTGTTTGTTCCCTAGCTTTATCCAAAAGCAATAAGCCCATCCACACCATTATCCTCAATCCTCACGTCCACCTGGTGGGTGACGACGCCGCCTGCATCGCCTACATACGGCTCACGCAGTACATGGACGGGAGCGGGATGCCAAAGACCATGCAGTCAGAGGAGACACGGGTCTGGCACCGTCGTGACGGCAAGTGGCAGAACGTTCACTTTCACCGTTCAGGTTCACCGACAGTACCTATCAAGTAAGAAACAATTCAGACCAGGTAGCCTAATAGCTGCTTTTGGCCTTAAAAAGTACGAAACTGTCCTCTCGGTAGTGTAACTTCTTGTGGTGGTTTACGCGGTGTGTGTTTTGTTCAGTAGTGTGTGTATAGTATTGGGTGAAAATACTTTTAAAATAATGCTTTTTATTGTTGTTTTCAATATTATTGTTTTCAACTGTGATGCCCAGTGACCCACTTCAGTCCCTGAACTCACAGCCTAAAGAGCAGCAAAATGTTTTAATGTAGATAAGGCTTGATACAAGTCACCTGAAATAGGATTGGGAAACCTGAGATAGAATTTCAGGAAAACCTGGAAAAATAAAAAGCAATAACATGGAGCTGTTAGAGCTGACCGGAAAGTTCCAAGGAAAAAAGTATCACTGCTCTGAAAAACTGAAGTTTGAGTAATATGTGTTGTGATTTCCAGCCACCTCTACTACTCAGGCCTAATTATGTTCACTGCAAGTTGATTTTTGAGCCAGTTTATGTATTTACTTTGTAAATTAAGTCATACAAGTACCTATCATGTTCTACTTCTGTTCATTCGGGGCTCTCTGCATGCCCTCTCCTCCCCTCACAGTCATGCCACCTGAATTCCTTCAGCCAGATTTTCAGTCGCAGCACACTCCCAGCTGCAGTAACAAGGGAAAAAGTCTTCTTCAAGAGGTTCTGCTCCAGCCCTTTGCTGTTCTCCTGCTTGCAGCCTTCACTCCTGCTGCTGTGTCCTCCAGAGCCCAACCTCACCAACTTATGGCTATAGGTTAGGCTGTTTCCAAATTCAGCAGCAAATTAGTATAGGCCTTGCTTTGCTCAGGGACAAGCCCTCTCTGTAGGATACAATTACATTTGAGTGAGTTGTCTTAATGTGGACAGTGGCTGAATTTCCTTCTGTGGGTGGTAGGAACTTAGATTTCATCCTTTGAACTTTTACATGTGTCATATTTTACTTCTTGCAATGCTGTTCTCCCGTATGAAATAATACTTGATAAAGTCAGGAACATGATAGAATGAAGTGTTAAACTTCAGTGGGGACAGATTTTTGTTGTTTTGTTTAAGAAAAAAATAATTCCCTAGTGATAACTATTGTATTTTATTTACAAACATGAAACCAATGGGATCAGGAATCATGTCATCCTTTGTTATTCACATTCCAGCTGCACTGACAGTGCTTAAAAAGATAATATTAAAAGAGCTTAGTTTTTTTGAAATGCAGTGTTACGTAGATTTTTTTTGGTGCTTTCATAAAGGAGTGTTTGGTCACAGGGTGTATGTAGAGCCAGAAAGTGTAAGGGAAACAGGTTCACCTGTCCCAGCACACCCTGTAAGTGTTTATAGAAGAATGACATGAATTGGACTGAAGAATTATTTAATCTTTTCCATTGGGTTTTTTTTTCCCACTTTGTTTTTTGAGAAGGGTGAATTTTTTTGGGGGGATGTGAATTTTTTTTAACCATCTTTACAGGAAACAATCTTGCAGAGACAAGGCAATTAGTAACACTTAGGCAGCAAAACCTGAAGGCAATAAAATAGCCATTTTATTACTGTTGTCATGGAAGATTATAGAATTTGCCAGATATTTCCTGTCATAAATTTTTCAGTAATACTTTATATACTGAATAGCTGCTTCTTTTTGAGGTACAGTGTTGTAGCAGGAGCCTCAATACTTACTTCGCGTAATGCGGAGGTGTGTGATGGGCTGCTCTTGCCCCTCAGAAGCAGTGCCAGTTATTTAGGATTCGTGTCATGTCAGTTCTTCACAGCTGCTCACGCCCTCTAAAAAAAAATAAGGATTTCTGGGGTGGCTAAGAATGGGAGGAGAAGAAGCTGAGAGGTAAACTTTTTTGAGGCTGCAGGGTTGTGTCTCTGCCAGGCCTGAGCCTCTGGGGTCAGGCAGAAGTGGGTTCAGAATTGCCAGAGAGTATCTGAGCTGAAAAGGTCACTTTTCAGTAGGTTTTGAGGAGCAGTGGCTCAAAGCTTTAGAGCACAGCTGAGGCTTCGGGGGAGATGCTCTGAGATTGCAATATGGCCCTAGATATGTTGCCCCTACGTAGCACAGGCAACAGCATCACATCTATCCCTTACCTAAACCTCACCTTGAACTCAGAGGGGGGTTTTGGACAGGTTTTGAACTGTTGTAAAAATATCATTGGTCTCATGGTTAGAAACCTTACTTTCCAGTCTGAATTTTAGTCGTATTCATTGTATCCTTGCTTACTCTTATTTCATCATCTCCCTGTCCTGGAGAGAGGTATGCAGACATGACCTGTTTTATATGAAGTCAGATTAGGTCACTTCCCACCTTGTATTTTTATAGAGTAAATAAACAACGCTATGGCATTGATTGGCTTTTGGTCAGGGCTTGATTTAACTTCACAATGTTTTTCTTTTCCCGGCTGAGAATGCCACACCTGCTATTCTCAACCTGGCATGATATTTGCACATCCATCATCTTCATCCCATCAGCAGCTCATCCAAGACAGCCATATATTTCTCCTCAGCTGTGGTTTCCAACCAATGAGTATATGGAAACTTCTGCTGAGTGTGCAGCTTTGTACTTCTATTGTTACATGTAACATTTCTGGATTACCCAGCCCTGAAGGTTATTTGGTTCTTCTTGCACAATACTCCTCTTTTCCTTAGTATTTATAGTGCCTTGCACCAAAGTGTAAGCGAACTACGTGAGATCGGTCCTGCCCTTGTGCTCAGGTCATTGGCAAAGCCTCGTGAGTCTCCTCTAGGCTGATAGTTGCCCTTTCACCCTGAGCATTGGTGGTTGGTTTTTTTTTTTTCTTATAGTGATTTTACATATTCTTTCTTTAATCCCCATCTTCTCAGGTTTAACTGATAGATTCCCATGTAGCACCACAACTTGCCTTCTGTAATACCTCCTGACCATCTTTTAGACAACCTTGAATTTCACTTTGGCTTTTCCCAGCCAGAGCAGCAGTGTACCAGTAACTCCATTGTGGAAAACTACAGAAGAAATTTAATTAAAATATTGTTCTAGGTTATCCTTCCTTTCTTTTCTCATATTTGAAATTTACACAGTCTACAGCTATTTATTTAATTATTACCAATACACAGTAGTTAATAATGGGACTTGCATAATAGAAGAGTATCTTACACATCGTGTCTAAAGAAGAACATCAAATCTATTAAACTTGCAAAAGCAGTGGTAGATGTGAACTGCTTTTGCAAACCTAACATCCTAGATTATGTCAGATCAGTTACTGTGCCAGGAACAGTAGCTTATTTGTTTTCAGGACTACAGTAAGGAGTGTGCATCAATCTAAGGGCAGAACTGAACTCTTTGGTGGGTATAGGTATATGGAAATGTTTCCTTATGGAAGGTAATTTTATTTAGAAAAGATTATGACCACAAATATGTATTGAGTTTAAAAAATAATTTTCATTTGTTGTTTTTGCTGTGAGTCAGGTGAGCTGGTTTCTGTCTTGTTGCCTGTTTCTCTCTGAGTGCTGTGACTGATGGTAATAAATGTTTCTCTGTAGTCCACGTTCTTAAGAACTTGTGCGTGAGTGTTTCTGCAGAACTGTGTCTGCACAGAGAGAAAGAGTGGACCTACCTGGTACAGGCAGTCAAAGAGCTGTTGGACCTAAATTCAGACCAGAGGCTTCTATTCCCTCACTTAGCCCACCTTACACCTTCTGATACTTTCTGAGTTAAATACCAAGCAGCAGGAAGACTTAAGTAAAGAGTTTGTTCTGTGTTTGTGCAGTGCTTAGCGCAGCGGGACCCCAGTCATGACATCGGCCCCTAGATGCTACGGTAATTCAAATGATATTATAAGCTGAGTTAGTTAACTACTTCCTTACATGTTCCTTTTCTTTCCTTTTTCTCTCTGCATACGGCTCTTGCATGTCTTGCATGTAAATGACATCTGGTTCTTCCTTGTTACATGGTTCAATTTTTGTATGAGAATCTCAGTCTGGGCAGTGTCCACAATGTATGTGCTAAGGAAGTAAGTTAAACCTAGAGATTCACATCTGAATTCTGCTCTCCCTCCTTTAAGAAATGGGTTAAAGTACTTTGGCTTCCTGCCTCAGTTTCCTTTTTTATTTTAACAGCCTCTCTGGCATGTTGTAAAGATAGAAAACGTCTGTAAAGTGGTTTGAAAAATAAAAGAATGCTTTGCCTGAGCGTTTGGGGTTTGTTTTCCCTTGTTTTTTTCACAATATTGTGTAAAATGATCTTGATAAGATATTTTTTTTAATAGCATTGGCTAACACTTGAGCATGTATTGTTATGTGGTGGTCATATTACTTCAGTAATGGCAATCTTTTTTTTTTTTTCTCCTTCTTCCTAGCTAAAAATATCAGCGGTGCCGCTCTTGCATTTTCTGTACCCAACGCACCTGGTTGATTACCATCTTGGCCATCCCGTTCTCTTCATGCATGTTTCTGAGTGCATGAAGTTGTGAAGGTTCTTCATGTAACACATTTGTGATGCACCATGTTGCTGTATATTCCATCTGTACACTGTTAACATTTCAATGAAGGTGATGTTCCATACAAATAGAGAATAACAAGGCATAAAAGACAAGAAAAAAATATTGATGGACAGCAGTAGATACAGAATACATTTGTCACTTTCTCCATTTATGCCAAGTTTTGACAGACAACTTTAAAAATATCCTGTTTATTAAAAAAAAAAAAAAGAAAAAAAAAAAGAAAAATTACATTTTACCCTCTTTTTTTAAGAACTGTTTTTTGACTCCTCCTTTTCCCTTGAGTCCTAGGATTTTGTTTGGTTCTGGTAGGAATGGTTAGGATTTCCGCTGGCAGCTCCATTACTGTAAAACAGGTTTTTATTACAGCATGTAGATGGACGAAATCACTGATAAATGTGGAAGTGATAATATCTTGGCTTTGTACCAGCTGAAGCCTTCTTAGTTTATTAGTCTATGTAAACTGGAAAAATCTCATCATGTGCTGGCTTGGTCACTTCAGAATTAACTGTAAAGGTTCTGGTAAGCCAGCAGCTTCTTTTTTTTTCTTTTGAGTCTTTACCTTTGCTTTCTTACTATGTGAATTGAAAATTTCTATTGGACGATTAAGCAAAATTAAAAATTGTAAGGAACTAAGTGATGACTGAGGGCAGGTTTTGAGGATTAAAATGGAAGAATAGCAAAAGATAGATTTTTATCGCTTTTAGGGTATACTGTAAAAAATTTTAAAAAGTATAAAAAAGTATAAAAGGCTTTAAAAAGTATAAAATTTTGGTTAAGCTATAGACCAGTTGTGTGGTTGATACACTCGGGAAATATTAGGCCTTAAAAGCTTAGTACGAAGAGTTTATTTTCTTTACACTGCTGCTGTTGCTTCTCTGGCAATATATTGTGGATGCACCAGTTTTCTAGCAAGACTCCAACATTTCACAGCAGATTTATTTCTCCTCCCTCTTCCCCCTCAATCTGCTCTTGGTTTTCTGAAGACCCCCCCGCAGCGCACAGGATGAGGGTCTTTGCGGCGTTACCGCGGGGGGAACGCTCTCCAGGTCACTTCAGAACACAAACTTTATCACAGGGACTATTTTTCTTCCCTTATGTTGCTGTGAAACACACAACCTCGCAAGCATTTAGGTTTATCCCCTTCCGTTTTTAATAGAAAAATACAGGAATTGGTTATTTTTTTTTCCTGCGGCGCTGTATAGTGCATGATATCTCAGTCAATGATGTCCTTTTTAGCGGTTAAAAAATTTACAACTCAGCAGCCTGAAGTTTTTAAAATGGGAAAGCTTCCTAATTTGTATCATTTCACCTTTCTGTGTTGATTACTAATCAAAAGCAGTTCTTAAACATTTTGGTGTTGTTACTAGTGGATGTATGGTAGATGGATTTAAGCTTCTCTGATAATTAATACATGATTTTAAACAATATATATTTAAAATAAGCATCTACAATAAATGTGTTGAGCCATATTAACCTGCCAATGGGATCTGTGAAAAAAGTAATGGCCTCATTTTTTTTCTTATTAATTTCTTTACACTTTTTTTGTGAAGCGGCTATAAGTGGCATAACTGTATTTAAAATTAACAAATTAGGTGTAGGGTGGTTTTTTTATACTTCTAACATAGCATGTGGTGTTGACGTATTACTGTAGACCAAGTTTGTCTTCCACACCAAGACGTGAGGAAATTTGTGATTTGTTCTCTCCACCACAATTGAATTATACACTTCTGTCATTTTGGAACACTGCAGTTTACCATGGGACACAGTGTACATATTTCTTGCCATAATGGTAAATGATTGATATATTTAAGGATTAATAAATTTGTGATTTCTGCTGACATTGTGCTTGTGTGTTGATTTCCCAATCGCTTTGGAAAATGTGTGGTGTCTGTTTGAATGAAGAAGTCAGAGACGTGGATGCAGTTTCTGAGCCAGCCAGATTTGCAGTTTGAAACTATGAGTGTTTGCTTTTGTGATTTGTTTTTTTTTGGTTAGATGATTTATCTGTGGGTCCTTCCTGACCACCGGGTCATACACTGCTTATGCTGTATTTTGTTGATAGATTTTGCACATGCCTGGTATTTATAGGTCCGTATTTAGAAATGTTTTAGGTCGTTTGCACATTTCTATAGCTGCCTTGCTGTGATGGATACACTCAGCCTCTGGCCCAAGATACTGTGAGAGCAGTTATTACACGTTTAGCGTTACCATAAAATGCGTTAAAGTCCATGAATAATTAGCATTCAAAACAATGTACCAATTTAAAAGCTTTCATATATGTTTGTAGTGATTTTGGGCTCCCTACTGAGAACAGTCCTTTATCCCAGCAGAAGAGAAAGGAGGAGAGGAGACGGCGTCCAGCTTTCACAGGTCACAAAATGCAGAGCTGGATGGTTTCTCTGGTTGCATGCCAGGGGCAGGATGCAGTTGGGGTGGCCAGGACCCAGGAGTGCTGCCTGGAGAAGCAGCTGGAGCAGATTCCTGAGCTTGGGAACATTTCATTGCTTCCTTCTCCGTGGCATTTCGCTACGTATTTGTAAACAAAATGGAAAACGGCTAGGAGAGAGCTCAGGGGTTTGGAATGTTTCAGTAAACCCCTGAGGAAGCAAAAGCGGTTTAGTCTGTTTTATATTTTGTCATATCGCTTCTGCCTACTTTGTTTACTCATTTTTTCCACTAAGTGCTCTTCCAGAAATCGGTTTGACTTCCATTTTAACTGTGTGCCCGCAGTCAGCTGTTTGACAGCAGTGGAATTGCTGCTAATTCCAGGTATGTAGATAACAAGAGAGATTGGTGTGTAAAGCATGAGGAGGAGGGGGGTATGGGGAGAATACATTTGCTAAATGTCAGGTTGAAGATTTAGGAGAGGGGCGATTTTTTAAATTTTTTAATTATAATTATTATTGTGGATGTCCCTTTTAGAGCAGAAATGTTTTAATATGCTGCCTCCTGGTGGCTTTTTGTAGTGATGTTTTCTATTTAGGCACACACAGGAAGATGCTGTTTATTCTGATCAGAAAGGAACCCAATGCTTTCTTGCATTCATTTTTTTAATGTGAGTAAGGAATACACAATATTTCAGAGGCTGAAAGTGTCCATTTATTGGGCCTTGAATATATGCTGTATACATACTCCTGGAGGAGTCAGATGGATTCCATTTTCTGAAAATGGGCCCCCAGGACACAGTTAAGAAAATAAACGCAGAGTTGTATATTAAATCCAGAGTTCATCGTGTCAGAGATGAATTTTACTGTTTCTTCAATGTGCTCTTAATCCTTTGTGATCTGTCATCTCCTTGGACTGTGTGCTCGCAGAAAGCAGAAGTACTTGGTTCTTCTCAGGGCTTTTCTTCTTAAATTTTTTTCAATCAGATTTTATACGTAACTCATCTTACGAAAAGACCCTTAGTTGAAAAATTAACTGTATTAGTTGGAGAACTGATTTAAATCACTTCAAGAGATTCAGCCTCTTTATTCCTAACAAATTATTGGTAAAATACAGACAGCTGTGAGTGAATGGGTTAAAAGTTGGATGCTGCAAGGTCCAAATGCTAATAAATGTCTGGTTCCAGCAGGGAGAGGAGCCTGACGCACCTGCAGAGGAGTATTGGGAGGTATTGATTCCCGTGAGAGGGGAGACTTACCTATCCTGAGGACTATCTATGCCTCACATGAAAGGAATCCTACAAATAGCAACTAGAAACCTTTCCTCTCTTCTCCTCCCCCTCTAGCACAGATACCTCTGGCAGGATCTGCTTCCCAGGCACTGTGCATGTACAACAGGGAGGACCCAGGAATTCTGTGTGCTGGTGTGCCACAGAACGGCTCATTTCCATCTTCTTCTTGTCCAGGTGAGGCACTGCCGTCAGTAAGTTTGGGGAGGAGAACATTTAATCACACACAGAGTGTGAGGGGAGGAGGATCAATGGTGAGGCAATGAGCTGACAGAAAACAGGGCTTACACGGTGAAGGCAGGGGAGAGCAGTATTTCTGTATTTACAAAAATGCTGCAGTCTTTGTTTAAAGATGTTGCCAGAACCCAGCTATGGGGCTGGACCATCTTATGAACTAACTGGCAATTTGGCCTATATAACCTTTTTCATCACAGTGACTTCTCATTAGTTAATAAAGTTGGGTAGTTGATTGTGGCAAGTGCTTCCCTTAAAATAGCAAGGGCTGAGTATGCATAGCCACAGAATATCCTCTGAAAAGTTGCATTAAATTGCAGTGTAGAATCTATCAGGAATCTGACCCACCTCATGATAGCTAAGGGCTTATAATTACTCACTTCTGCTATTCCCTGAGCTCAGCATGTATCACCAGGTTCCACTGACAGGTATTTCCCAGTGTCCTAGCAAGGTGGTACAGGAGGAGAGGGGAGCAAAGTTTATTAATAAACAGCCCAGTGCATTGAGAGAGAGCTCATGGCAAAGAAAATGACCCTGAGCTGGGAAGGAAGAGACTGCTCTGCTCTTTCACCACTCCTTTTCCCACCCTTCTCAGGCATTCCCTGCTGGCTCTCTGAGAAGACAGCTGCCCAGGACCGAGGCATGACAGTCACAGGTCATTAACACATGTAGTCACGTACTAGCAAACAGCCTGATAGTGGAGGTAAGAGCCCATGTTTGTGTTCCTGACATCTCATCTTAAAAGCAAAGTTACTGCTCAACAGTGGTACCTAGATAGAAGTGAAGCCCTTGGTAAGGATGGGGAAGGGAGAGCTCCTAAACGCTCTCATGTCACAGCAAGGCATCCACTTAAACAACAAACCTTCCCTCCTTGTTGCTGGAGAGAAAGTAAGTACCACAGCAAGAAGCAAGAGCTCAGCTCCAGGACTGATGGCAGGAATAAGGCTGCTTACAGTTTCAGTGAAGAAAAAAAAAGTAAGTATATTAACACGTTTGTGAAGGAAATCGTGCATGGACTGTTGAGCTATTGCCTCTCTTGCACGAGTCATTTGGGGGGATTATTCTAGAACAAAGGAACCGTGAAGATCAGATGTCAATACTGCCTAGGCTTGGTGATGTTACCTCACCTAAGGGTGGTAGTGCCTACTGCCCCATTTTTAGCATGTGTTCTGGTTGATGTATACATGTGCTTTCCTCTTTCTGAATCCGGCAGCCACTACTTCAAACACCCTGTACACAGGATTCCCAGAGAAATCCCAGTGTGCTCTGCCAAGTGATGGATCCACTGAGGGTTTCATGGAGTGTAAGGAAAAATGGCAGGAGCCCCAGAGGCCAGTGTAGGAAGCAGCTGATGATCTGTGCTGCTGTTCCTTGCAGAGTGACAGAGGATGTTACGGGCAAGGAGCATCACCCTCATGGGTGTCAGAAACTCAAGTTGTGCCTGGAGTGAAACGGGTCAAGCTGAGGTTCACAAAACCCCAGTGTAAGGGTTGGTAAACACAGAGTGAGATGTGGCACCTGCTTTCTCCCTAGTGCTCCACCTGTCCCTGGAACACACCTTCACCTTGTCTGTCACCAACCTCCTCCTGCCTGGAGGCCTGTCCTTCCTCTCCTTACCTCATTCACCCATTTATCCCCTCCATTAACCCAACTATCACAGTGTCCTGCTGT
This sequence comes from Scolopax mira, assembly GCA_004320125.1. NCBI lineage: Eukaryota > Metazoa > Chordata > Aves > Charadriiformes > Scolopacidae > Scolopax > Scolopax mira. Next base: position 10,052 of record BJBW01012767.1, on the reverse strand, counting down.
AACAGGAGACCCCTCTAGCAGCTCTCCTTGCCCAGCTTCTGTGCTGTGTTGCATTGGAGCTTGCTTTCTTACACTTTATCAGAAAAACTTCTGTCTTGAACTCAGTTTTCACCCTCTCACTCTCTATTTCCTCGTGCCCCCGTGTTTGTTTTTTGCAGCTTGTAGGTGATGGCTCTGTTTCTCAGGGTCCTGAAGCAAGGATGGATGAACATCAGGAGCCTGGCATGTTCTCAGCACACTTACTTGGTTAAGTCCCTCTGGCAAAATGGGCATCTGAATATCTATTCCCTGCCCTGAGCTAGAGCTTTATCATGAGCTGTGGTTGCTGCTGGGCATACACTGAAATTAAATTTTAAGCGCCTTGGACACTGCAAAAATCATGAAGCGTGGGCCCTGCTGTGGAGCTGCGGGTAAGAGTTGTGCAGAGTTTTATAATCACAAGTTTGGGTGTAGCTCCTGTTTCCTGCATCAGGTTTCAGAGGCATTGCTAAGGGATATGTAGCTTTCTTGTGTTTATTTTTTGGGGAGTAGGAATTCCTGTTAGAAGGGCTGCCTGACAGCCCAGCTGGAGGTTAGTGGGCTGCCTGGCACTTATTTATTTAATCCACTTATCTTAGAAGTACCTAAATGCTGAATTTCTGTTTTGTTTCAAAGGTCTGGTCTCTCAAGTTTCTGGTGTGCTCAGATGTTGATGTTCACATTGCAGTTTTCCATTTTTCTCAGAACAATGCTATTTCAAAAGGTGCCTCCTCTCTCCACCCCAAATACTTTTGATCACAATTGAAAGCTGGGAGAGGTGGGAGGGGTAGGAGGTAGGTACAGGTTAGGACATTTTTGGTTTTAACTAATTTTCCTTGTCTAGTTTTACAAGGTTATCTGATGAGAGGTTGCATCAGTGTAACAAAGGAGTTGTATAGAATAAGCTTTGGGTGGGAAAGGATAGGATTTTAAACCAGTTTTACCACTGGAGGAAATGTGCAATTATTTCTTAAGTAATTGAATGTAGTTTATCTACTGACATACCAGTTTGTGGTCAAGGGCCAGAGCAGGTCAACTTAAAAATTACCTCTGTACAGTAATTTTTCATCAACTTTACAGGTCTTCTTGTAAAGTTGATGAAAATATTGATTCCTCCCTCAGTTACTGACTCCCATTGAATTCAAAACCCTGGTTCCAAACAGTAGATTAATTCTAGTTGCAGTTTAACAGTTTGGAACACACAGCTTCCCACACCTGTTGTCTCTCGTGGTCCCCACAGCACACATCAACTGTGTGACATAATCCCCAGAGCATCGGTCAGTCTGTATTATGGTACCTCTCATATCATAATATCGTGCCCTTTCTCAGGTGCTATATTTTTGGCTGGCAAAAGAGAAGGATCAGTAGCTTTAAAGGAGGTTTCTTCAGACTCAAACTGTATTACAGTGTAAAGCTGTGACAGTTTTGGATGATGACGAGAATTTTTAAAAAACCTGCTTTTTCTTTAGGAGAAAGTAAGCACCGATACTTTCTAGTCTAGAAAGGTGAGTTCTGGCACTGGCTCAAAAAAAAAAAAAAAACCAGCTTCAAAAACCAGTAACTGGACATTTCCATGAGGATGGAAGGAGTTTGGCACTCACCTGGTTGTCGAGAGCTTGGTGTGACCCTACCCAAGAGTGACAGCTATAAGAAAAGAGGAGGAGGAGACGACACATAAGTAATCCTGAGAGCAGAATCAGCTTTCCTGTCTCTGGCAGTGCCCAAATCACTCGATGCCTGGCTGCCACTGGGCAGAAGACATCTGGTTGCCCTGTGTATGGTGTGGAGGCACGAGAAGCAGCTTAGCTGGTGGCCCGAGAATGCAGAGCTGGCCAGTTTGTCAAAAGCAACTTGCCTGGATACACAAGCAAAAGCAGGTGTTCTCAGTGTGGAAGGGAGATCACCTCCAGGAAACCAAATCCTGCTACAAGTCCACATTCAGCACTTACACGCTGGGATGAAAGAAAAGTGACCGATCCAATTACGAGAAGTACAAAAATCAGCAGCTCTTTCTTCATCACTCACTCAGCTCCTTTCCAGCCAACGACACTGGGTCACAGTTCCTGCAGAAAGACAGAAATATTTACTAAGGTCAGTCAGACTGCATTCCAAGTGGAGAGGGCAATAACCTGTCCCCTCAGAACTCACTGGATTCAGCAGAGTCAATGGTTTTCTCCAGACACCTTATCGAAAATCAAGGGAAAACATCTTTGAGTACATCACTCTGGATTTCCCTCTCCTGTTCTGGCACACACACAAGAGAGAAAGTAAAGAGCAACCCTTCATATCAGCAACTCTGAGACTAGTGTTGGTGGCTACTGTCTGAACAAAACTTGCTAAAGTGCAGAGGCTGGGCCGTGCCAAAATTTGCCTGCCTTGTTCATTGGGACAAATACAGCTTCAGAAAAGGCACTACTTTGACCTCCACGAGTGAATTCTGTTTCTCATGTGGATACTTGAACTCCAAGCAAGTCTTTACAAAGGCAAAAAAAAAACCAACACACACCAAATCAGTACGTATGTATGAAAAGCCTTGTTTATTATCTTTATATATTACTCTATTATCAAAATTCTAAGTCATCAAACCACTTTATTACCAAACCAAGATAAAGATACTATCAGAAGTTCTTTTTCTAGTTGTACAAGTCAATACTGCAAAGGAAGGAGGCTTAGAGAGCTTAAATTTCTTTTACAGTGACATCCAGATATTCTTTTGGCTTCAATCAAAAGTAAATATTGTAAAGTAATACATTTTAGTAAATTAGGAAAACATCCACTGCCATGCCTTCATTGCTACTCTTTGTATTGGTAGTTTCCAGACCATCTCTCTACACCCTGGGGAACCTGTGGATTAAAGGGTTCTGTGAAAGTAGAATGAAATTACCCTTAAGTTTAAGATGTAAATATACTCTATGTATGTATTTTTAAGAACATGGGAGTATTAACTAGTTTCCAGGATCTGGGAGGGACACAGCTAAGATCTGCTTCTGTTGGTCACCCGCAGGAACCTTCTTCATATCTCTAGGCCACAACATTTTCACAATCTGATGGAAGAAGTTCCTGAAGACAGTTTGAGGCAGCTGAAGTTATCAGCAACACTTGGAAAGCTTCAAGTAGTCAAATGTTTTGTGACAGAGGCAGACAGCAGCACCCTGATTTCAGGGCCTGGGTGTAGAGCACTTGGAGAGGGAGCTGGAAGGCTCAAGTCAGAGTTTTTTCCCTTTTTCATTCAGACCAGGAATCGGAGCGTAAGTGTTCCCTGCGCAACCTCAGCACCATAACCCCTCAGTGAACGTTAGAGACAGCCTTTCTCTGTCTTTTTTCCCTGAAAAATAATTAGGGAAGGATCTCGTTTGTGTTTCAGTGCAGCTCAAAGCAGTTGTCAAAGTCTCCCCAGTGACAACAGCAGAAAAGATCCCTTTCCCTGGGCTCCTGTCAACTGAAGGGGACACAAAGTCTGGGAGGAAAAAAAGAAAAGAGCTATGAGGCTTAGCAGGAAACATTACAAGTCTCTTTCCTTAAACAAATGGATGCCTTTTATGATTTCAGTATGTGAACAGATAAAAATAACAAAGGCTTAAAGCCCTCAGCTGGTGTTTTGCTGGTCTCTTCTTTGTAAGGGGTTTCTCCTCAGGACGAGGACCTGAGGTACACCAGGAGCCAGCGTGGGAGATGTCATTTCTCCTCTGTGGCTAAACAGGGGGTCAGGGGAGGGGGCTGTACTCCATCCACACCTTCCTATGAGCACCAGTTCCCACTTAGGCCCAGCTTTTCTCACACCCACAAGCCTACATCATCTGCCAAAAGAGGGATAGTAGAGCAAGTGGGAGAACTGGGGTAGGAGAAAGACACTGCTGCCATTAAAAACAGCTCAGGGTGCTAAGAAGTTTATTGCTATGTGCTCCCCAATACAACAAAGAACATCACTAGTGTATATTATATAGAAATGGACATTGTTGCAGTATTTCTTTGGCCATCCTGCTCATTATCTCACTGGAGGAGCCAAGATCAAACCAGTCCCTTGGCCTTCCATGTCCCCTTGTCAGGCTGAAACATGGGCTGGAAGGTAGCTCCCACCTCAGACCTATGGAGGTTTCCTGGCCAGGGGATGTCTCAGCTGTGTGAAAGCAGCAACAGAAGATAAAAAACACACCAGGACTCAGTTGAGGGACACACAGACCCCACCTCAGAGCAGCAGGATCAGCATCCCCTCTCACACAAACCTGTTGCAGAATGACACAGAAGCCCCTACAGGTGCCCAAGCAGGGAGGAGGAAGGCTGCAGAGACCCCACAGCTCCTGCCCAATGCAGGGAGGAGGGAGAAGAGGAAGGAGGACTTGGGGAGAACAGCCCAGAGCCCGGCTGCAGAGCCACCTGCAGCCCCCCCTGTCCAGGGGTGGAGTGGGATGCCTGCTTTGCACATCTGGGCTGGGTTCCTTGTATTGGTTTCACTGTGGAGCCTCCCTCTTCTGCTTTTGAGGCATCCCTGGCTTGTTTCTGCCTCCCCAAAATCCAGCCCCCACAGCCAAAGCTGCTGATATTCATCCCACCATGAGCACTAGAGGCTTTTTCCCTCCTCACATGCTGAAGGGTGGAGGAAGGGTATCTCAGGAGGGTCAGTGGGTGCTCCACACTGAACTCCCATCTCCACCTCCAGAGCAAGAAACTTCAGGGCTCTGCCTTAGACTGGAGAAAGCACCCATCCTCTCAGAGGTTTCCCCACAGCATCACTCCCTGGGTACAGGTTGCCAACAAATCCTTTCCCAGGTTGAAACAGGTCACAGAAACCACACCAGAGACCAGGAGAACAAGGAGCTCTGCCCTAACACTACACACAGCCGGAGCATGGACCTGGCTGCTGACCCAGGGTCTGCTGCCTCCCTAGAGCCAAGAGCATGACAATGGTTGTCACCAGCTTCTGGTTTTACAGAGGCATTAGAATGTCTGCAAATGGAGGGAGGCAGACAAGAATCTGAAGGCTTTTGCACAGCTTTGGGTGTAAAAAGCCTTTCCCCTTCCTGTCCCCCCAGTTCCTCTGCAGCGTGCACTCCCCAGGGGCAGATGCAGCATCGCTGTTTTTCATAAGCAAAGCAACTATTTAATTCAAGTCAGCTTTTTTCAAGGCAGTAGAGATTATACCTGGAATGCAAGTGGCCCTTCATTTGGCCAAAAGGCAACATTTTAAAGAGACACAAAACCCCAGATCCTCCTCACACAGGAATCAAACCCCCATTCCAGGGTACACCTGAACGATAACATACTCCAGACTCAGCTCATCTGCAAGGAGAAATGGGACAAAAACCATTCAGTCCCACAGTGCTCCTCAAGGGAGACAGACAAACGGCCATAAAACTGGAGGACACACAGACTTACACAGCAGGAACCCAGAGCCCCCAGCACCAAAGCAGGGGCCAAATGCAGTCCTGTAATGCTGGATAAATAGAAGCTGAAAATAAACACAACAACACACCAAGAGGAAAAAAAAAGCCAAAAGTCAAAGAATTTGCAACAAAGCCACACCTGACCTGTGAAAAAGTCCCTCCCCCCTCCCTGGCTGGCACTTAAATGCAGAGCTGGGGCCAATGGGGAGTGTGAGTGGGTGGTGGAGGCTCCAGGTGAGGCCATCGGGGTGATGGGACCTGCTGGGACGCTCAGAGGGCTCCAGCAGCACCTGAAACCAAGCAGCTGGCATCTCCAGCCACATCTCCAGGGCCGGCTTCCCAGCAGGGCTGCTGACATCCTTCAGGGAGAAGAGTGAGGCAGAGACACCGTCTCCATTTAGGACGTGTCCAAGTGGGCACGGGCTACCAGCTTGATTTGCCCACTGGCCTTCAAATCCATCAGCAACAGCTGGAATGAAAGACCCCTTTCAAATCCTAAATCCGGGCTCAGACAAACAAAAGGGGGAAACGTTGGCAACTGTTCCAGAGCCATCCCGAGCACGGTAAGTGCCAGGCTGTCAGGAAGAAGCCAGGTGGTCCCTATGGATTCTGCCCAGGGAAGGGAGCATCAGCCTCTGTCCCAGCTGGGATGGGGGGAATATTGGCTTTCTGCTCCTCAGTGTGGCTCACAAAGCCCCGGTGCACTGTGGGGCTGCCTTGTCCTTTAATTCCTTCTCCTGATGGGACAGTCTCTCTGGCTGTGCAGGAGATGAACTGTGCTTGGCCTCACAGATGTGGGCTTTCCAGGAACCTTTGAGGTCCTGAGGCAGCCCCCGACATTGCTGTGGCAATGGGGGCTGTCACTGCAGCCCCTCGTGGTGGCCGCAGAGGGTAACCATCCCCTCTCCTCCCCATCCCAGGGCAGGGTGGGCACTTTTGGTTTTAGCTGCCACTACCAGGGAAGAAGGAAACTCTGGGTTTATTAACCCAAGGATTAGTCACTGGGGATCTCAGGAGGGCCCAACATGAAGTAGTTCTGGTGGAGTTCTTCTCTGAAAGTCCCCTGGAGGATCAGAAAGCCTTCACCTGAAAGAGTCTGCATTAGTCAAAGCTCAGGAAAGGTTAATTTAACCCAAATTCACAGAGATGCTGCTGAAGGACCGGGAGAGGACACACTTTGTAGGAGAGACCCTGCAAAGAGCTCCCCGTGGCACGGTCCTGGCAGCGCACCTGAGGCAGGGTCTCCTTCTTCCCTCCTCTCAAACCCCACAAGTAAATGCCAGGAAACAAACCGTGTTTGTTGGGAAGGAGAAAGTTTGGGAAGGATACCTGTTGGGTACAGGCCAAAAGTACCCCCAAATATTTTCACTATTTTTTTTTTTCCGTTTGAAAGAAGTGCTTCCTTGCCAATTCTGACCTCCCAGTGAAGGCAGCGAGATCCCTGGGCAGCCGCCCTGGCAGGGGGATATTCCTGGGGGGGAGCAAATACCTTTTCTCCCCAGCTTTTCTTAGACGGGAATTTAGAAGGAAACTCTTTTTGGCTACAGTAATTGTCTATCACCAGGGACGACAGCTGAAACTGGAGATTTATTTTTGGAGTGAGAGGGGTGGCTTTGGGGGGTGGGGGTGGAAATGGGCCTGGGATGGCTTTGTCGGTGTCTGGGGAGTCCGGATGTTCTGGAGGTTGGGGGGACGGGAGAAATGAGGGACACGTTACTTCTCGGGCTGGAGTTGAGAAGCTGGGGCTCAGCAGTGCGGGGGTACATGCCTGTGGGATGTGAGGTGTAGAGGGGCAGCAGAACAGTGGAGGAGCTTGGTCTGAGACACTGGGGACCTGCAGCCTTTGACTTCCTTACCCACCCGTGATGTTCTGCTGGAGAGCAGAATGACAGCGCAGTGACTGGCTGCCTTGGGAACTGCCTTTCAGGGACAGGGAGGCCACATCGGAGGGGCAGGGAAGTCCTGGGGGGCTTCTAGCCCTGTTTCTAAATGCACCCTCTTCAAAAAACCCAGCTGGGTTCTGCTGCTGCTGGAAATGCGGCTGGGATGGGGTCTAGGCCTGCGTTTGTTCCTCCTTGGTGTTTTCCTGACGTGCTGTGGCTTGGAAGGGAACAACCCCGTACGGAGCTGGAGCTTGATACAGCTGCAAACCTGTGGTTGGGGTTCGTTTCGGTGCTCCCCCTCGCTGGGGGCAGACTGACACCCATCTGGGAGATTGTTTCTTTGATTAGTGTTTTCTCTCATTTGCAGGGTGGACACATCCGTCTCCGAGGAAGACGCCTCCTTCGCTCCCTCAAAAACCGGCTGCCCTGTATCTCCTGCTGCCGCTGCGCCCGGGCCTGAGGGTGAGGGTGACTCCTTTTCCATCCAAACTGACAGCACTTGGGGTTCCATGCCCCCTGGGCGCTGAAAAAGGCTTTTCTCATAGTCCCTCACCGCTGATACAGTCCCTCACCGCACGTTTTCTCCCCAAATCCTCGCCGGTTTCCCCCTTCCCTGGGACCAGGCAGCGGTGCCCTGCGGTGCTGCCTCTTGTCCGCCAGGCGGCGCCACCGCACACACCGCTCCCCCTCCCCGCCTCGCCATTGGCTGCTCCCCCGCGGCCGCCGGCGCCGCTGATTGGTCGGGGTCTGGAGGCCCGACCATGCTCCGGCCCCGGCAAGGCTATAAGGAGCCGCGGGGTGGCCGTCCCGCTCGCTACCGCCAGGGGGCGCCGGTAGGTGGTGGGAGGCAGCGGGCGGCGCGACTCGGGGGATCCCTGAGGGGAGAGGGGGTGTGCGGGAGGGGTTTCGCCCCACCGACCCTCCCGGGAGCTGCTGCTGCCTCTGTCCCTCTCAGAGCGGCCGGGACACGGATGGAGGGGCCGGGTGGCTCCGGGGTGGGGGTTACGGGGCCGGGGGGGCTCTCGGGGCCGGCGGAGGCGGGTGGGCGATGCCGGGAGCCCCGGCCGAGGTCTCCTGTGGCGAAGTTAATGCATTTTTGGGGCAGGTGCGACGGACCCCGCGGATTCCCCCAGATCCCCAAAGGAGAGGCTTTCTCGGGCTCGCCCCCGACGGACCAGGGTGGTTTGGGCTGCACAGACGGGGCGTCCCCTGAACCCCCCGGGGCTCCGCAGCCGAACCCCCAGGCTTGTGCAAAGAGGGGAAGCAGAGAGGCTCCTGGCTGCCCTCACCCCCGTGAGTACCGGGAGGCGGGAGGAGACACAGCAGAGAACCGGAGGCACCTGAGCGGTGCCTCCCCCCCGCCGGCTGCTGCCTGGCTCTGGCCACAGTTTCTTCTGCTTCTCAGCTTCAGGTGGCGGCTGTTGCTTTGCAGATCCCTGCATCCACTTCCAGTCCCTCCCCGAGTCCAAGCTGGGGCTTTCCCAGCGCCGGCCAGGGATGGGAGCGCCATCCTGGGAGCTCCCACTCTCCCGGGGATGGGCCTGACGGAGGATCCCCAGCCCCGCCAGGACCAGTGTGGGGTGAGGAGCCCTAAGAAGGAGCCGGGCTGCCTGCGCTGACGCTGTCCCCTGCCCCATACCTGGCTGGGGACAGAGGACAACCCAGCCTGCGCCCGCCTGGAGACCCTGCAAGGCCTGCACAGCTCCCTACGGCTTCAGGTCAGTTCTTTGGGCCCCTGGTGCTTTGGGGTCCGGCTGCCTTTGGGACCTGGGCTCCTGGGCGGCTGCAGTTCAGTTTGGGCTCCAGCTCATTTGGGGCTCCTGATGGTTTCTGCTCTGCTTTTAGGTCCCGCTTTCGGACAGCTACAGCTCACGGGTGGCCCTGGCTCCTTTCAGCTCCTGCCTGTTGGGACTTCAACTCGTTGGCAGCCTCAGGTGGGTTGTTTCTGTGCCCGTTTTGTTGCTGGTCCAGCTTGGGGATGGCTCCAGCTGTTTTGCAGCCCCAGGCCATGGTGTCTGTCCTAGCCCAGGCTGGGCTACAGTTAATGTTCCCCACAGCAGTTTGTGTGGGGCTGCTTTGGGTTTGTGCTGGAAATGGTGCTGAGAGCAGGGGGCTGCTTTTAGGTTTTGCAGTGCTTGCACAGCTGGGGGGGGGGGTGTCAGGGGGTGGGGAGTAATTGCTTTGTGCTTTGACTTAATTTCGTATACTTCTGTACACACATTTTTGTGTACTTTATCCTTATTATTATATTGTGTGTTATTCTGTATATATTCTGTATTATTCTTGTCCTCTTAAACTGTCTGTATCCCAACCCAGGAGTTTGACTTGATTAATGTCTTTCAGGTCTCTTGCCTGTCCCACTGCGGGGTGAGCGTGGGGCTCAGCTGCTGGCCGGGATCAACCCCTGCAGTTTCTACACCTATTTGTTCCAGCTCCAGTTTGGCTGTGACTCCAGCTGGTTTTTGTTCCATCCATCCTGGCTTTTGCCAGGGTCGTAAATCAATCACTGTCATCACTTGTCTGTGATTAGAAACTGACATAATTGTACACACACACAATTGTACACACGTTGACTAATTAGTTTCTTTATTGTTCCATCACTGTCACGGGGAATGAAGAGTTGGAGGTCCAAAGCTGGTGTGAAAAGGGCTTTTTGCCCAGAGACTATCTCAGACACTTAGGTCGGCCTAGTGCATGCCCACCTCCTGGAGTTTGGGGAACAAGGCGAGTGGACCCCCACCTCCAGTGGGGGTCTACACAACCTGCCTAC
>BJBW01012766.1:19301-48808 GCA_004320125.1 Scolopax mira | reverse complement strand
GCCTTCTATTTGTATTCTCTGTTCAAGAACTGTCATCTGTCACATCTCATTTTTCCCCTGAAGCATAGCTGGCTTCAAATTTTTGCAATGTAATTTCGCTTTTTCTTGTTTCTGTCTGGATTAAGACTATAAAAACCTACCAACTGCTTTAGAACACACTGTTGTCAGAAACAAGAAAATATTCTGGTTACTTTTTTTCCCCCATGTATCTGGGTTACCAGACTCAAGTTTTTATACCTTTTTCCAGTTTAACATAATGTCAGGGAGTTTTAGGTCCAGCGGAGCCATTTTCCCACCAGTAAATTGTCTTATTTCTTTCATACATATATAACTCAGAAGTCCAGTGAACATTAGGTGCTTTAATTAAGATGTGGAAAGGATGAGCCCTTTATTTGTTGTCTGTTTCCATCTGGCTGCCAATAACAGGAGCTTGACAGAAGCCTAAACAGACCCTCCTGGAAAACTCAAAACATAAAGACAAAAGTCCCAGTAGCAAAAGGAATGATTTAAGCGTCACTCATTAAGGCATGGAAATCAGTCCAACTGATGGTACCTGTGGAGTAGAAGTAATTGGGAGACCTCATATAAAAAGCTGTGAGCCCGACAGCTGTGAGTTAGCGAGGATACATGGTATTTCAGTTACAACTGGAGCACCCTTTAGGATAATGTATTTAACTTCATTGGGAAACTATAAATGTGATCATCATAGAGTGGAGGTGGGTCTCACCTAACCCAGTTTATTCCCTGTCTCACTCCCATGACTGCTTTCTGCCTGTGTGTGGGACACTCTGTAAAAAGCATCCGTAGGAGCACATGTCAATTTTTAAAAAATCCTGCAGAAGCTTAACCCATGAAAGAACAGGAAAGGCTGGTTTATTACAGCCCATGGACAGTCCAGGGTTTGTGTGACACAGCACTGTGGTGCCGCCTTTGAGTCTTGGGACTGGGCTACCTCTTTGATCCAACTCACAGAAAACTCACCCTGTAAATTGTGCACAATCCTTAGGCAGTGAGGAGAAGAAAGGGATTTTCTTTGCCTCTTTCCCACCTGTGTGCTTCCCTTGCTGTGGCTGTTTAACAGCAATCTGTGAGTGCTTTTCCTCCCTGCTCCTAAATTCCAGCCTTGGCTGGCTGCAGCTTGGAGTGGCGAGCAAGGGAAGGCAGACTGGTATGAGAAGGCAAAAAGTGCCACGGCTCAGCCCATTGTGTGTGAAAGGGAAGCCTAATACTCCTAAGGGGGATGACTCTTTTGAATTACTTCTGGGGTAAGAGCAGAAACATGCTAGCCATCAGATAAGACATGGAGCAGCTGGATATCTGCTCCTGTACCAGCATCAGCCTCCAAGCAGTCACGTGAAATCAGCTAGTGGAATTTTTGCACATTTGCCCAGAAGAAACTGAAGATGGTCACAAGCTCCATTGATTTCCACAATTAAAACAGCCATGGCAGCAAGCAAAACCTGCTGGCAGGCTTTCATACTCATAGTCTCCCCCATTTAGAAAGACAAGAGATTCTGTGGAAAATGTCTTGGGAAAAGAGCTTAAAAAAGTTACTCTTTATGTATGACATTATCATACAGTTGTTCATTTCTTCCCATACATACTCTTGGACATGAATTTCATTGTCATGTGCATAGTTACATACCTGTCTTGCAGGCATCTTATCCATGCCTAGTTGCTGGTACCAAAACAGTTCTGGGACTTAGTTCAACACACATCCCACTGTAACAGACAATCGTATTTTTATATTTTATTTCCTAAGCAACATAAACCTCTGTTTCCCTCATGGGGTGGGAAATGCAATTTGCTACACAAAGTCTTCTCTTATTCATTTACTGATATTGCAAAATTCCTACCAATTAGGCTTCCTGGGCCTGCCAGGAATTCCAACAGGAATCAGAACACATCATTATGTACTACCTAAATGAAAAAATAAAACTGTTCTGCTTTTTTGAATCGGTTTCTTACAAGTTGGCAAAAAACTGTTCTTCAGCTTGTGTTGCTGTATTGCTAAAAGCCCAGACTAGTGAACAATATGGCGGGGACACAATTCCTGAAATTCATACCTGTCACTGTCTCCACTTTTCATGCAGGCCTAGGTCTGGAGAGGGATAGGGTGTGACAAATAGAAAGGCCAGATCTGGAGATAGTGATAAATGACAAAAGCTCAAGAACAAGCCTTTTGGGAAAATGATCCATTCACAAAAGTATAAATGCTCTAGGATTTATTCCTAAGTTTACGTAATTATTTTTACACCATCACTTAAGTGGTTTGTAATTTGCCAATAAAAATCAGCAGAACGAGTAAGTTAACTGCCTGGAACTCCGGAATATGGGCAGCTTTGGAATCCAAGTGAGAAACAACCATAGGTTTCTGAAGTTTATTGTGCCACCAGCCTTCCTAACCTGCAGAGCAAAATGCGAAGTTCCAATCAAGTTAATGTAGAAAAGGCATTATTAAAAGCCTGCTTATTTGTTTATTTTGCTACTGAACTTTGGTCCTTTTCTTTTAATGTGTTTTCTTTTACTGTGATCTGTGTTTTGGTGGAGGATGCACTGTATTTGCTTTTCTGATCATAGGCACCTCACAGGCGCTCCAGCTAGCACATAGCAGTCATCTGAATGCAAAGTTAGAGATTGAGAACAGAGTGCCGTGGGGCACAGGACAAGGTTTTCCCCCCAGGTTGATGAAAGGCCCACCCTCAGCTCCAGCTGGAACGCTGCAACTCTCCTGGAAAGGAGAGTGGAGGAGATCAAAGGCAAAATACTGCCAAAGAACAAAACTTAACAAAGATTCCTCACCCTGCCTAATTATCACATCACACTTTGAGTCAACATGTGAGGCTGCTGGGGCCAGCTGTGAAAAAGGCAATTAATAACTTTAAACTGAGCCCAGCTTCAGGCTCAGGATGAGAAGCTGTGAAGAAGTGTGTACGGGTGATGGGGCCACTGTTTTCATCCCTTGATGCGGCACACTGGCTGTTCTTGGTGGTGTACCAAGGATGGTGGAAAATGTCTTTGAGAGACTTTGAGAAACATGATGAAGGCTGGATAGATTTTAAAAGGTCTCTGTTGATCCTAAAAAGGTAGCAATGGCCTTTCAAGAGCAAAAGGGGAGTTTCACTCACATCCCACAGGCTGGAGAGCTGTAAGTGCTGGGAGGGCAGTAGCGAGGGGTTTTATGTTCTGATATCCTGAGCTGAACTTTCCAAAGAAAATACGGTTCTTTAGCAACAGTCCTGAAAGTGTGCTGCTTGTTTGCACCCAGTCTGATGCCACTCTTCAGCTGGGTTCAAAATTCCGGTTCTGATCCTGTGCCGGAGATGTGTCCACCAAAAGAAGACACTTTCTTGACACAGAATGACTCACTCTGGCTCAGAGAGGAAGGCTGTGGCTGAGCAATTGGGTGTCCTCACTTCAGTGCCTGTCCTTGAAACACAAGATCTCTATTTCATCTTTTTATCATGCAAATAACCTGTTCCATATACCTTGTAATACCTTCACGCACCACACACCAAGCATTTGCCACCAATGGCAAGCTTGGAAGCCAGAAAAATATTCCCCAATACCTGATGTGTGGTTTATGGAAAGAAGGATTTCATGAGCAATTTTACTACACATTAAGGGCAAAAAACGCCCAAGCGTGTTTTATGTATGCATCTAGAAGAAATCCCTGTTATTTCTGAAGTTGTTTCTAGGCCACCTTGTTTCAATTTGAGATTTTGCTATAAAATAAACCTTCTTAAAAGCTGCATGTTGTTATATTTTGACTGAAAATTAAAGGAACATTGTAACTCCTTTTATTTTGCTAATATTCCAAAAATAAACATTTTTACGTATAAAGCTTTTAGGAAAATTCATTCCTGTTTACAGTCCCAGCACATGCACCAGGCTGGTTCCAATTCTGTCAGCCAAGCAGCTGTCCTGCCATTAACGCTCTTTAGCAGCTGTGTTCTTTCTGCTACCTGGGGACCTCATAAAAAGCGTTTACAGAGTTTCAGGCAGACAGGTGTTCCCTGCAAAAGCAACGCCGCCTGTGAAGGAATGCAATAAGAGAGACCTCTCTTCCAATACCCTCAAATATTTCAGATATTTTATTTCAGTAATAAAAGGGAAAAGCAAATTATTAAGGTGCTCCACCCGCCTACCGTAATTCAGGTGATTCAAACAAGGAGGTTGTAGAAGTTGTACCTTTGCAAAAGCATCCACTGGCATGGAGAGCCTGCCTGCCTCACTTTGTTCCCATAACGCTCTCAGAAACAAACTAGAAAGGTGGTAAGGAATGACCTAATGCAGCACAGATATTGTACATCCCTTCCAGCTGCCTTTTTGCACAGGCTGGCACAATTGAGGTGTCTTTTTTCCCACTTAGGCATTTTGAGGACAGGCACCACAGAACAGTCACTCTTGCATTTGGGGACATCAACCATATTTCATTTTGCAAAGGAGAGGACATCTAATACTCTGTCCTATCTTAAAACTAAAATATTTTTGACTCACATTAAAATAAATTAAATTGCACAACTAGACGTGACTATAGTCTTGAGGAGAACAACTTAGGTTTTATCGCAGCAGTAACTGTGAAATAAATGTCAACATTCGTAAATGTATTAGACCAGCTCACCAAATTTTCAAACATTCAGCGTTTCCAGTATAAAAAAAGCAGTATAAAAACAAGCTCCTGGGCAACATTTTAATCCATGAATGATCAAAGTTAGGCACCTCAGCAAAGGTCGCCATATCTACAGGCAATGCAGAAACAAGCCTGTTTCCTTAAAGCCAGCCTGGCTTGCTCCCATGCTCTTGGCAAGTTCTCCCTTTGATAGTGGGAAATGGAGTTGTGGGGTTTTGGGGTTTTTTTTGTTTGTTGCTTAATATTACTGTAAATCTTTAAGGGGCTATTGAAGTCTGCAAGGGTTCCTTGAGAGTCAGACGGACATCATTAAATCCATGTTGTAATGCTTTTGTTATGCTCAAGTGCATCACTGATTTGTACACTTTGTGGTTGACACGTGTCACTGTGAGAGGGCTGGCAGAGGCTGTCTACCTGCAGCCGAGCTAATAATATTTTGCTATGTCTGAGATAAGAAACACTTTCTGAAGAAAGATTTCAGCCCGTACATGGTCTCTTATGGTGCCTCGTGGAAGACCTTGGGCTAGGCAGGGATTGCTCAGGAATCGGAGGGTGATCTCTGATACCTGCTGGGCGGCAGGACAGAGGAGCATGTTGCCAGTGCCTGCCCATAGAGATGGATGTAGGGCATGTTGACGACATGTCTACACCAAGCATTGATCTTGAGGCACCTGGATGAGCTCCAAGCCTGCTGACCGGTACCTCACATCCCAAATGTGGTGCGACCGCATCAGCAGGGCTTGCTCTTGGACTCATCAGCCCTGCTTTACAGAGCACTTGCATGAGGACCTTTGATCCAGGACTCTGTCCTGGACCCGAAAGAGGTGCGCTCTAGACACACATGCCCAACATTGCTGAAAAAGGTCCCTGGTTCCTGGTCTGTTAGATAAGGGAGCAGTAGAGACTTGGTTTTGTCTAGCTTGTCCCCCTCGTATATTCAGCTTCAAGTATTTGAAAAAAGGCATAACCACATAGCTAATTGTCTATCCCTCTCTGCTGGGAAAAAAAAGAAACCAGAGGAGGAGGACAAATTTGGCAGTCAGCCAGGAATGGGAAATCTCTTCTTATCTGCATAAGACCATGGAACCACAGAACTGTTAGTTGAGAGGAGCCTCTGGATTGCAAATCTCCACTCAGACTTCACCAGCAAAATCCTAAACTATACATTATGGTTTAGGAAAGCAGTACTGTATTTGTGCTATATAATGTCTTCACATCTAATTTTCTGCCTGACAATAAGATGCTTCTGAGAAGTTCCCCTCTGACCTGTTTCCACCAGCTTTACAATTTTCCCAGTTAGGTCCTCTTTTGATGCAGCTCCCTAGCATATCTGGAGTTGGCACACGGCAATGCCAAGCCACTCTTTGCAGATGGTGGCTATGGCAAATGCAAGACAGAAAGACAGACAGAAAGAGAAAGGCAGAAGTCATCATTTCACTTGCTTACTGAGGCATCTACAATTGGGAAAGGACACATGCTGGATGTATCAGGATGCCCCTTGGACTGGCTTCTTCATTTTCAACTTCATTTTCAGGGTTAAAATTTTTCAATTAAAGAAAAATAAACAGAAGTGGCCAGCGTTGCTCTCACAGATGTGACCAAAGGAGTTCACCCAGTAAAGGAAACAGGTCTGAGAGATTATCTTGAACTTCTTCCCTATTAAAACAATTCACTTCATATATTGCCACAATGTAACAACTTTATCTGAACTTCCTTCCAACCTCTATAAACATGCCCTTAAACTAAATGCTGTGAATTCTTATTTGAAAAATGCTCTCTCTCTTGACATTGGGGAACACATTTGAGTAGTAGCAATAGAACATGCATTGGAACAAAAAGCATTGAATTATTGGATGAAACAGAGCCTAGTTGGAAAATATGCTTATTTGGAAAACCAGCTGTAACCTTAGTGTAATTTTTTCTGTCTTCTAGTGAGCTTTCTTGCATAGAACTGAAGTTTGGATCTAACACTTGTTCTGGGGAAAACTATTGAAATAGTTTGAAAAAGTTTATGAAATAAATGTGTAAGACAGACTACCATTTGTTATCCATGGTATACTGAAGTGAATTGTATAATCTTCTATTAAGGAATATCCCTTTTTGGTACTCATCCCCATTCTTTGGAAGGTGCAATGTTTCTTTAGAGAGTGATAGAAAAAAGATGTGTTAAGAGACAAAGTGCCCGATTTAGGCATCCTCTCAAAGTACTGACAAAGATTGATGCTGTCATTGAGCAAGGACAACATCGTTTTGTTAACGCTGAGGTTCTCTGGAGGAGGTCTCTGTTGGAGACTGTGAAAGAAGTTATAGAAGAGGAAAGTTTTATAAGCATGACCCCAAAATGAATGCATTAAAATAAGATTGCATAACTAGCAATTTTATTGCTTTAACTTTTAAAGCTTTTAAATGTGGATTCTAATTTGATTCCTGATACTATATTTTGAGAGATTTTGTATACCTGCTCCATTAACTGGAGAAAACTATTCTGGGGAAGCAGTATGTACAACACAAGATTTAAGACTTGGGATTGAAGGAAGGACTATGAGGCTCCAGGCCTTTCTCGTGGCTTTGGTTTTTCTCTCCATCTCATGACTTGCCTCCATTGCCTGGCTTCCTTCCCTTTCAAACCTGTTGCTGCGCACTCCAGGCAGATTTGTCTCCTTGGGGGGAAGCAGAGGGGGTGGTTATGGATTTTAGCATCGTTGCCTCAGGGTCTGTAGTTCAATTTCTTGCATCATAAATGGATATCAATAAATCGGTGTGGGAGAGAAAGCACTTCGGTAGATTTCAAGTTGTGATTAAGGGGCACGCCTCCACCTCTACCCTCAACCTCATGGGTGTCTGAAGGAGACCTGTGCTGTACAGGCACCCATGTTTCTAAATGGTGAAGGCTTTTGGTGCCCTATCTTGACACACCATCAGGCAACTAGTCACTGGAAAGTAGAGCAAGAGCCAAGAGCCTATGCTTCTAAAGGACCTTCACAATGTCCTACACTGAAGGCTCAAAACAGCAATGGAAACCTTCCGTGTAGGGGGATGCACATTGCCATGGAGGGATGAGCAGGCTTGGCCAAACCTTGCACCTATGGCAAGCTTGGCTTATTTCAGAATGAGGGTCAGATCCGATGGGGGATCCTGCACCTCCCACCCTGCTCCCACTCTCTTCCTGTGTGTTCCTTTTCCCTCCAGGGGGATTTTAGTTTTTTCTTCTTTTGGCAACAGCTCCTTGGTGGTTTTAGTTTGCCGACAGCAGCAGGCAGCAAATACTTTGCACACCTTGAGACAATTTCTTTTGCAGGCCACGGTGTGGAACAAATCTGAGGAGCTGAGTTGCTGTTGGTGCAGAGGCTTCTGCCCTCTATAGGGTCGTGAATCTGCCTAAATCCCATTGACCTCAGCAGGAGATAGTTAAATGTGTGTTTTGGATTTGGGGGAAAGTGGTGAAAGGCATAGGAGAGAATGGAGTCCTAAGAAGTGAGGATTTGGTGGTGAACTGTGAACTGTGTTTTTTCTAATGAAAGAAAGCAATTACTCAAAACATTGAGGTAAAAATTTGGTTTGCTTGGGGTTTTTTTCCTTTGTTTGTTTGTTTCTTTTAAATCGGCTAGTTTTGGACACATCCAGGTTTAGGAAGGATAGCTTGTGCCCCAGGAATGCCAGGTGTCTGGAGGACTGATTAAATCCCCAGAGTCAGTCCCTCCAGGCCCGTCTAAATTACTGCCCCTCACTCAAAGGACAATTTAGCTGTTGACTATAGTCTGCATCAACTCCAAGACCTCAATATTGCCATGCAGTGAACTTTGCTTTTAGACCTGGACAGACGTGAAGGATGGAAACAGAAAAATAAATTCAAGTAAATCATGGTTTGTTACCTGTGTTATTACATAGGATAGTCAGTAGCGTGTAGTCAGTGTTGATGAGAGAAGAGGAAGAGACTACCAGTGGCATGGAAAAAGCTCCTACAAACAACAACAACAGGACAAGAGGCCTCGAATGAAACATCAAGATTCAAATCTAGAAAACTTGCATATAAGTTATGTAGAACAAGGTGTGTGTGTGTGGGGGTGTCTTCATTTTGAGCAGCCATCTAAGTGTCTTACGTACAGTATTTAGGGGCTAAAAAGTGCTGTGAAGATGCTTATCTCTTAAGTCCCTGAAGAAGCAAATACTGCTTTTATGCAGTTTTATGGAACAGTGTTGCTACTGTGCAATTGCAAAGCTGCAATTGTTTCTTGTGTCCCCATGGGAACTGATCTCCTAACCTGTCTGCCTGCCGGGCATTCTCCCCTGGAAGATGACAGCATCTTCATGCTGGCACTTACCTGGAGAAGCTCATTCTAATTTTCTGCTTATCTGCCAGAGGAGTGTGATCAAACACATTATTTGAAAGGTGTATTGGGGTTTCTAAGCCTCATGAAACACGGCAGAGGTTAACCCAGGCAACCATCAGGCTGTAGTTGAAAATTGGCCTGCCTTCAGAGGATAAAAGAGCAGTGGGAGGGTCTCATCAGGCAAACGCAGCTAGCTAGTGAATTGCTAAAAAAACCTTGATCTTCAGGGCACAGAACGAAGGGGCTTTCTGAACTTGGAAAAGGTTGGTAAACTGAAGGTTGACAGCAAAACGTTGGTGCCCCCCCACATAGAGGGGATGGGGACTGTGTTGTGTGGACACGTTCCAGTTGGAGGAGAGCTTTGCTGTGAGGGGATGCTCTCGGGTCAGGTGAAGACTTTGTAAGAAGCGGGATTCTTAACAAACCAGATAGGTAAGTCAGCTCCTCAGAGCTGGATTTCAAATGAAACATGGACCAGTTCATTATTCCGGGGTGGAACCAGGAATTTCCATGGCTTTGATTGAAATCGTACAAAAGTAATGTTTGTGGAGATGGCTTGCTTTGAAGTTTTGAATTTGAATTTTGAGAGAATTCAAAATGCAAAGTAGAATAGGCTGAAATTTGTTTCAATAAAACCATTTTTGTGAAAAAATAAATAAAAAAGCAAATATGAAATCTCAGGGGAAAAAGGTGGTTTTAAAATACTATTTTAAAGTTGATGGAAAATGTACATCATGTTTCAGTTCATCCTCCTGATGAAAAGAGTAAGACACCTAAAACGAAAAATGGTAATGCTTTCACTGAAATAGGAATTGGCTTTTACACACTATGCTTTCTCTGATTATTTTTTTGTTATTATTTTAGCTTCAGCAGAAAGAACACAATACAGACTTTCTTGTGTACTTTATAACAATGGTGTGTGGAGCGAGGTTGATAATTTTTCTCTATTTTTGAACTTCCAAAAATCTTGAAAAATACAAATAAGCTCCCATTTATTCCCTAAACCTTCTTTTGCAAAAATCTTTCAACCTTTAAAACATTATACTTCTGTAAAAATTCTTATGAGGAGAAGTTCTAACTTGGTATTCATCTCATACAAATGAAATATAAAATCACTTTCTACAAACACAGGTGATCAGAGACTGCTGACCTTAGCCCCCCTCTGCTCCTTCTGGGGAAACTGATTACTGTGACTGTGGCTATTGAGGAGGCAGGGGAAATATTTTCCTGAAACTCCAGATGTGGTTTGTCTCTGTGTATGCTTGTCCGCAGAAACATATATATATAGGTATTGTATACTATATATATGTGTAAGTATGTATGTGTATACATATAAAATACATGGGTTTGTGTTTTCCAGATAGCTGGGAACTCTTGTATCAAGACATCGATATTTGATTGCACCCTGTGAGAATAATAGTTTACACACAGCTGAAGAACAGAGTCACTATTTAAATTGTAAAATTTTCTGGTTTGCACTGCTTTCATCTTGATGGACATTAATGTAACTTTCTTTTGCCAAGCTGAAGATAAACTGTTTGTCTTGCAGTCTCATTCCAAAATAGAGCAATGACTGTAAGTGCCTCACCCGTAAAAGGAACAGTATGCGCTGAAACAGAATATGCCTGAACTTATATTTAATTTTGCTGACAAATGTCTTTTGAGTGACTGGCTGTTCCTCAGCTTCTTTTACAGTCTTCTATTTTTATGAGTTTTTTTTAAATACTGATCTTTCCACAACTGGTGACACAATGTCATCTCGAGATTGGAATTGGTCAGAACATGTTTGATGAAATATATTTTAACTGAAATATGCTGCTCCTTGGACGCCAAAAAGTTTTGCAGAGGGGCTGGTGTTGATGAATGGGGAGTTTTCTACATCCCAGGATGAGGTCTCTGGTTATGTGTGATCTGAAAGCCTGATTGAAAACTTGATCTCTCTCTCTCAGAAATAGATGTTTCAACACAATTCCACACCCTTCCATTTGAAAAGTTTTTGTTTTTATTTCAAGGCCATATGAAAAAAAAATTGGAAAACCTGCACAGTTTTGGAATGGATTTATTCCCCAGTCATCCATCCAGCTCTCATCGAGACCTTCTCTCTCCCAAATGACTCTGCCAGATTTCCAGAAAAGGTTGTAGGGCTACAGCTGTAATTTTGTTCCTTAGAAGTTACCTGTCACTTTCATTGTAGCTTGAGCTTCAACACACTTTTGCTTTCCAACTGAAGCATCTATGAGCTGTTGGAGAAGACCACAAGCATGTGTGCAGCCAGAGCTGTGACTCGGCTCGTTGGCTCTGGGATGCTGTTGCAGCCGTCCTGGCTGGTTTCAGCAGTGTGACCACTGTGGCTGGGTTGTTTAAAAACAAGCAAACAAACAAATAACAACCACAAAAAAAAAAAAAACCAAAGCAAAACAAACAAAAAGTTTATAAAAGATTGACTTCAAATTCCTGCACAAGGGTGACTTAATTGAAACCCACACCCGGTTGAGCAGGGTTAGGCTGTGCCAAAGAAAGCCTCTGTGCCCGTTTCATTCGAAACCTATGGAGGGAAGATCAGTAATTAAACTGTGGTTTCCAGAAATGTCTCTGATGTGGAGTTAAACTTTTTTTTGTTTTGAACTCTCATTTTGTTAAATGAGTGTAATGTTAGTTGCACAGCCTGAATTTTAATGACCTGTTTCTTGGTTTAAAGAGATGGAGCCACATATTCAAGCTTTGAGGCTGTGGTTGTAGATTAGGTAGATAGGATAAAAGCCTGATCAACTCCCCTAATTAGACTTTGGTTCTTGCAGTATATTCTGAATTTTACTGGTCATGTTTCCACCCACTGAACTCTCAGGCCATTTCCCAACACACCTTGAACTTAGAGTAAAACCTGAAATATCTTATCTGACATTTTCTCTTTGGATTCCTTGAGAGTCCTGGATTCTGCTGCTTCTTTTTTTTTTTTTTTTCCTTTCAAATTAAGGCATTCTTTGAAATTGTTAATAGTTTTGACAAGTGGCTCTGCTGTTCATCAAAGTACTAAGAGCAAATACTATGTTCTTATTTGGAAAATGCAATGAAAAGTGGTAGGCACTTTTACCAAACTCTTCCTCCACAGAGGACCTTGTGTTGCCATTCTTAGAAATGCATATGGGGTAAATTCTCCAAGAACTCATAACCATTCAACTGTATCAGGAGTCCAATGTCTAAATACTCTTTGAGGAGGTGGCCCTTGGAGAATGATGCATTGGTGTTTGTCTGATAGGCGGTGGGAGGTGGGCTTGTGGTCCCTCAGACCACTTCTGAAAATGGGACTTGAAGTGATGGTAACACCACAGGAAAATGGGCTGCAAACCTTTGGGAGGTTCCTTTTCTAGACCTTTGGAAAGTGCATCCTTGTGGACGGTCTGTGTGAATGGGTTGACAGTGATGGCTGTAAAACTGGGTCTGGCAGATTGCAGGGTTTTACCTAGGTTAAACTACCTAACATGCATGCTTCACAGCTGGTGGGCAGAAATCAGACACAAACTTATAGGGGATGTCACAAAGGTGACTGCAGTCTGTTAAAGGGAAAATATCCAACTCCACCTTTTCAAAGTAGAAATTTATCATTGTGCCTAGCTGTTACAGTGGGTGGTCTCTGTATTACTAATAGGCTGTAGCTGTTAGAAAGGTATTCCCATGCCTCATAATTTTGTAGTGTTTACTTACCCTTGCTGTGACACTGTTATTGACTCTACAGTTGTAATTGTGACTAATAATTCAGTAATCCTGATGATGTATTGCAACAAATTGACCAACAATTACATAGGAAATTCTATTGTGGCAGTCACTGGGGACTGCCTCGCATCAGACAACTTTAATTAGAGGTGACTAATACCTTATCCAGCCTCCAGAGTGCAGAGGATGTTAAGTGCTAAATGCTAACATTTCTATTAACTTACATGATCTTAGGGGATGGCAGTTTGCTAATAGTACAAATAGAGGAATCTCCCTTTGCAAAAAAGGCAGGTTTGTGGAGCATGGAGGAAAACCATTTCGGTTGCTACAGCTTTAGCTGAAATTGGCAGCATCCTGGATTGCCAAAATCAGTCAGTTCTGTAAAGGAGGAGAGGAAGTGCCAGCTCTTCTGCAGGCTCTAAGTTGAAATATCTTCTTCCTGTAGTCAGAAGATATATTACAATCCAGAATAAGTCTGTAGTAACTAGAGTCACTTACACAAAGAAGAACTGTGTACATGAACTGCAGAGGAAAATTGCCTCTGCTTCCCCAAGGTTGATGTTTCTCTTTTGATGAAATGTGTGCTATGTGGTTTTTTCCAGTATACTAGTGAGATACAACATGAGAAGGCCTTGGGATCAATGGGCTATTTGTACAGGATCTATAAACTACAAATTAGGAAAAGATAGACCATATATTTTTTGCACAATATTCACAAGTGGAAATTTAAAAATATGTCTTCTTTTGCGTTAGAAAATTTGCAGTTGTTCACAAGTGGAAATCACAGTTTGTGACAAATGCCATAGCAAAGATCAACAGATACCTGCCTGTGTGGAGGGCTGCTGTTCAAGGTATTGCTGTGCTTTCTTCTACAGCACCCCTAAGACACACACCGCCATCATCCTTTTCTTCCTTTTAAATTGCTTTCCCAAATGCAGCTCTACTCCAAAACTAGCCCCTCTGTAGCAGCTTCAGGGCAGCCGAAAAAATGCATTCAATTACATACACAAACGTAACCACGAAAAGTTAAAATGGGTTCTGCTGGGTATCTTCTCACATACCTTTCTTATCTTGCTTGTTTTCTAAGCTTTGAGACGGGAGCCTTGTTTAAACATAATGTAGCATAACACCCTAATTTTAAATATGGACCTGTAGGCAGCAGTATAACATAAGTGTTAATACAATAACTTTGACTGCAGACCTTAGCTGAACCCGAGAGCTGTAGTTATTCCACAGGACAAATATAGCCATTCAGGGGTGAACCTTTGCTTGGATAAAATGCTTCCATTCAAAAGTAATGATAGCGTTTAAATTAATTAAGTTATAACTGAAGTTTTTCCATGATACTATCTTAGAATAATAACAGAGCAGTGGTACCCACAGCCTAATCAAAATCAGGCTTTGTGGTTTTAGGTGATATAGAAACACTTCTGTAGGCCTGAGGTAAAAAAAAGTGGAGCATTTCTAAGGGAATTAAGAACTTCAAACTCATCTTCTAAAGTAATTTTGCTACTTAGGACCAGCCTTTTCAAAATACTTATGCATTGCTCATTTCATCAGTAGCAGAGGGTAAATGATAAAAAATGATAAAAAAATGATAAAAATGATAAAACCTGCAAGTTACAGGTATGGATTTCAGTATGCCTGAGGTACCCGAGTGCACATCTGCAGCTATTCACAACTATGTACTTTTAAAAACCTGAGCTTAGATGCCTCCCTCACTTTTAAAAATGGGAATCAACACCACAAAATCTAAGCGTGAACAGAGAAGTGTGAGCCAGAATACCTTTAGAAAACAATGTTCAAAGGTATATTGTTACCTCTGGTTGTTAAAAAGCTGCATGGGAGAATTTGTTCTATAGGTTAGATACAGGAGTAATTTGAAATATCATAACAGGAATCTGCTTGCTTAGCTGGCACCATGTTTAGAAACCCAGTGTGCTAAGCACACCATACCCAGTAGTTAGGCTCCTAAGTCACTGGTGAAATTTGTCTTTAGAGTTGCCCTGAAGCACCCATACTGTACCTGAGAAAGGAATGCACAAAGGAACAGAGCTGTTAAAAGCAAATACTTATAACAAACCAAGGCTTTTTATGTTAAAAGAAATGGTATGTCTTGTGTAGTGTGCCTTCAAAATGTTAGAAGCTTTTCTGTCTGAAGCAGTCCTGTGAAGTGAACAGAAGGTGGAAGGAAAGCTCCTTAAAGGCTCGGGCTCACTTTGAGCTTTCACTCATAGAAATGCTTTCTGACTGGTGTCTTGTATAAATTAATTTAGTGTCACTTGTGCTGAAAGGACATGTTGGCTCTTGATCTTATTGCTTACAGGCGGTTTTCTTTGTGTACCAGAGAGAGAAGAAAAAAATCCATCAAATCACAGCATGTAAAAGAAAGAGGCAAAGAGGTCTCTGTCCTTCCTACCTCTACATTTCAACCACAGGAGTTACTGAACGTGCCATTTTGCTGCTCCCCTCAGCTTCCCAGCGTGGTCCGTCCTACAGTTCAGACCATCACTAGCACCACTTGGCAATAGAGATGTATTGAGTTGAGGATGAGACAAGATTTAATTAGGCTGGTGGAATCAGGAAGAGGGTTTGAGCATGGTTATGGTGCTGGATATATTTGAGGGATTTTTTACTGTGTCTGAACCAAGCCTGAGTTAATCTTGAAGGTAATTTGAGATCAAAAGCCCAGACGCTGTTTGAAATCTTATCTGAATCAGATAGCCAGATCATTTAAGGCAAACGTTAAGTAAAATCACTTCAGTTACTCCCATCAGTCAGTCTGGGTAACTGAGATTGGGCTATTCATATCACGAGCTGATCTACTACTGTTAGATTAAGGTAGTAAATGGCATAAATTAACTTGCATTTCTTAATGCTAGGCACCTGGAAAGCTAGCTCCTCTATAGCTGGGATACACCATGGGATAGCAATAACCTGGGCTCACAAGTCCAGGGCTATTATTCAAAGAGCTTAGAGTCGGGGTTTGAGTTTTGACTCACCATCAGTTTGGGCACAAAATACTTCTCACCTTTGCATTGCCTTTGCAAACAGAGTTATACCATTAGATAAAAATATACTATAACACTCTTTATGATAGCTGAGAGGTCACCGGAGATGTTCACTGTGATATGAAATAATTATGAAAAATGTTTTAACTTGAACATATGGTACAGTCAGGTGCTGTCTGAAATCCTCACAAAATCAGGTTATTTGAAAATGCACCCGTGTGTGAGAAGTTTCGCTTTGTTTCATCCGTGGTGGTTGGTGGTAGGAGGTAGATGGTTCTGATATTGGCTTATACATACAGAAATGTGTAGAGCTTTTTCTTAGCAAAGAATTATTGGTTTGGGTTGGATTTTTCTTCCATTTTCATGATTGTTTTTGGCTTGCAGTTCCCACGGTCAAGAGTTCAGGTTGGGCAGCTCAAATTAAGGACTGGAAATCTGGGGCCAAATTTCTGGTTTCTGCTTCCTGGTGCCTGCCTCAAGTGAGGCTGAGGTCTCTGGCTATGTCCCTGCCTCTCTTTCCAGACTGTAAAATGACATTTGGTTACTTTGGATTTTTTTTTTTTTTCCAGCTCTCAAAAATACAAACTAGTGGTTCAAATGAGAGGCAGGCATGGGTATCTTCTTTTTCCTTGCTACGCCTACAGCTGTTTCTGTCCTTGCAGAGAGGACTACCTGCATTTTAAAAGAGAACATGGGCCCAGCTCTGAGAGTTTCTTTGTGCAGCTCTGTGGAGGTACCTCAGCCCTTTCTGCAGACCCCGCTTTTGCAGGAGCCCTGAGCATGCTAGTGGGTTTATAATGTGCTGGAATGGCAGCTTAGAGTAAAGCTACTGGATTCATTCTCCCTCCCAACCTCAGGCAGGGTCTCAATGCAGATAAAGAGCTGAGGCCCCAGCCCACCAAGTCACCTCACTTGTAAAAGGCTGGAGGAATCAATAGCATATGTAATTTACAGCACGGCAGTAATAGTGGAATTTTATAGTGGCTTTCAATTATAGCCTTGAAATTGATTTCTTTACCTTCTGTGCATTAAATATGCATAACACTCGCCGCGGTACAGGGCTGGAGCAAGCTAAGTGATATGCACTAGATCCCAATACAGCAAACAAGTCTCCATGTAATGTTGCCACCCTTTTATTTTGGGTGCCTATGGTATATGGTAAGCTCCCATGGCTCAAATATACTCGCCTTTCTTTCCACATATATTTCACAAGTTCACATGCCATAGTTGTTAATAATACCAGCAAATTCTTGTTTTAAAAGAAAAAGGCAGATTCTTTTGTAAATATAAGCAACATCTGGTTGTAATTGGGGAGGAGATTGGTATTGGAAATCATTCTGAGAGATTTGTAATGCCTCTCCTAAAACTGTATACAAAATCCCCTCTCGCTTCTGCCCCAAGGCCTAAAAAAAAATCCTTCTTTTTCCCTTTGATATCCTGACACTTTCTCTAAGGAAAGCTGTTCTAGAGAACAGTGCTTAAGATCCAAGGGAAAACTTCTTATCTGTTGCCTCAAGCTACAGCTTTTACCTGCTTAACACCTGTAGTTTGATTGATAACACTTTACAAGATGTGATAAAGACACTTAATGCCATTAGCAATATTCACAGACAAGTAATCTTTGCTCAGAGTTAGAGGTTCTGTCACTACCAGTAGCAACTCCTATTTTCTGCTGCAAGATGATTTATTGGGCTGTGCAAGCTTCACTTTGGACGTGCAGTCCCAGTATGAATATGACCAAGCACATTCTTGTTTCATGATTAAATCTGCATGAAAATCAGGAGGCAGTGCCTCTAGTCGCTTTGTATTGTGAAGCAGCTGTAGACAAACCTGTAGCTGTGAGATAGCAGTCAAGAGATATGGTGCACAAGCTCAGCATGAAAAAAGTGTCCTCGTATTTCTTTCTGAGGTTTGATGTGTAGCCTGGTGAGCCATCATTGACATGAGGTTCTTAGATGTGATGTGTAGCCTGGTGAGATCCTCCAGGGTTTGCACACCAACCTTTGGACGCATTTTGGGTATGACAGACGCTCTTCCAATAGCACAACCACATGGTTTGTTCTGCCGTTTTCTTGGTTCATACCCCCACGCTGAAGGAATGCCATACTGGCACACAGAGGACGGTTTTTCCCCTAACTTCTTGTGTGGTTACTGTTTGTTTTCACAAAATGAGTGCATGCTGCTCTGTAGTGGTGTAAATGAGTTTTTCCAGGTGCCAGGTAAAACATCAGAGGATCGAACTAACATTAAAAAAAAAAAAGAAAAAAAGGAGAAAGAAAGAAAAGCAGAAACCAGGATCATCTCAATGTCCCCTGGGGGTGTTCAGCCAAACCAGCAGGAAAAGAAAATTTCAGCTTGGTGGGTCTGGGAGATATGAATAGGCTGAACCTATAAGGACATCCAGAAGTTAAGGGCTATCACTTGGACTGCTGGTTTTTAAGGACAGTCCTGCCAGATGAGCCTTAATATAATTTTACACCAACCATCCTACAGAGCAAGGAAGGGGAGGATCAGATATAGGTCCTCTGCATTTACCAAGCTTGTCTCTACTTTGATCGCCTTCCAAGGTAGCACTGCTGTCTGTGTCTCCATAGTGTCAAATCCCACCCTCAGAAGAGTCCTCGCAACCACAGTGGTTGTCTGTAGAAGACCACCCTGCTCTGATCAGCTTCCATGGCAAAATTCTTCATGAAACAAATGTTTCTACTCATTCCAGGTGAAATGGTGGATGGCAGCTGGCTGGAGCTCTGCCTGGGGAAGCAGAGGGAGGTCTTCCTCCCATCACTCTTTTGCATCCCCGCTTCTCCAGTGTGACACAAAGAGGGACAATGTTTGTAAAGCTCTTCCTGATCACTCATTCTGCAGGGAAGTGTGGTGTGGGTTTTTTTGTGTGTGTGTGATATTTTTAAATATTGACATCAATGATCTTTGTAAATGGCAGAAAGTGATGCCTTAAATACCTGTTCAAAAAGCAACTTCATTATGATCTCCTCAGCAGGACAGTTGTGCTTTTTATTTCTTCACTTCCATTGCAGTGAGTTGCTAATTAAAGATGTCATGTAGACCCACACAGGAAGGAAAGAATTTCACAAAATATCCTGTTTCCCACCCGTTGGATGGGAATAGAGTGGGGGGAGAGAGAATGAATCAAAGGATGAGCACAAGAATACAAAGTTAAAACTGCAATAGTGACAATAAGGGTTTGTTCTTTTCCACAGGAGCCTGTCCCAAGAAGGGATTCCTGGTGGGAGGTTTCCTGTTCAAATTGCTGTCTTTCTCATGAGAATCCACTCTCAAACCCCATGCCTCCTTATGGACCCTGACAGATGGTGGCATCCAACTGGACCCTGACTGAGCAAAGTAAGGAAGAGTCAATGACATGAGACAGTTCTGGTGGTGCTAGGGTGTAATCTACAACCAACACTCATATTACAAGAACTGCAGCAAAAATAAAAAATATGCAATTGCTTATGACTATTCCAGATAAAATTAATGCAATAGGTCTCAAGAATGCAAAGGCACTTCGAGAGCTTTTTTACATTTTTATTAATGCATATGAAATTATACCTATGGGGTCCTGATCCTATGAAGAGATTTCTTGAGAAATGTTAAGCATATCTGATGCTTATCAAGACTGCTTGGATATTGGGATATTTGGTACTCTGTACAGTTGACCTTGGAATAGATGTTCTGCCAGTGGTGCTGTTGATCTAACCTCCTACTCCCATCCATCTTTTAGAGAAGAACCCTCTGTGACATGGTTTGAGAAAGCAATACTTGCTAAGTAAACATTGTAGGATGCTACTGTTCAGTTGTGCAGTAGCGTGCTGCACCTACGTACTGGTACTCTGCATAACATATAGAGAAACTGGAAGCATTGGGAAGCTGAGATCCACTGCAACCTGCCACTAGAAAAAAATCACACACTGTGGGTTTGGAAACCTTTGTCTTTAATTTGGCTACTCTTGTAGATGCCAAAAGAAGCCTATTCAGACAACACCTGACCTTATGTAAAGTATCCAAGACTGCTTTTTAAAAATCCTAGTTAAAGCAGTGGCTCTGATAAAAGGAAGGCAAAGAATTTCTTCCTTTAGCTATCATCTCACTAGTAAAACCAATTTATTAACTGGATGTCTAAATCTAATTTTCAGAAGTTGGGCACACGCCTAGCTGTGGAAGACAGGTGGTTATGGAAAGTCCTGCCAAGACATTTTTCCATGGGGAGGGAGATTGGAGCATAAAATAATTACAGAAAGCGTGTGAGACAGAGATAAGAGGAAAATTTAGTAGGTCTGATATTGATAATGTTTTAAAATACAAAAAGTTACCTCAAAAATTGACTTCCCTACTCAAAAGGACTCAATTACCAGATAGTCCTATAGAAATAATGTATAAGCCACTGAGAAAATTTTTTTCCTTTTTCCCCCCAAGCAAAATGACCACTTTTTGGAAGTACCTTTTATTCCTGGCAAGATAAGCTAATGCTGATGCTGTCTGGTACTCTTGGCCAGCAGGGGTGATGCCTGCCTGGCTGAGTGCAGCCACTGAAGCCTGATAGTGACACATGAATAAATGCAAAACCAGACCCCTGTCCTGGCAAGGAGCACAAGTGTTCCCCCCAAAAAAGCTCTAGAGATGATCTTGGAATGTTTCCTGCGAAACTAAATGTATGTTTGAATTCCTGCTTCTGTTAAAATGATACACTAGGCCCCTATAGTTCATGAAAGTTTTTGCGTATTACTAATCTTAGTTGATCCCTTTATTTGATAATAAATGCAGATGGTGGAAACTTGCCACAGGCTGGATTTTCAAAAAACATCATCACGTGCTGGGGTTTCCAATTTTGTCCCTAATGGCACTGGCCAGAAAACTGGCCTTTGCAGGAGCAAAGACTTGTCCATGCACTTTTCCAATAGCAGGTGTGCATTTGCTTTTTTTAAGATCTCTAGTGGTCTGTTTGAAAGAAGCTGATAAAGGTTAAAGAACACAAGTTTTCATTGGAATACAAAAATGAAAATACTCAAAGGCAATGTAGAGCATAAATTCTTAGAATTTTCTGTGTGTCTGAGGTGATTCAATATATACATTGCAGAATGGCAGCAACACAAGTAAGACTTTTAGCTTATTAAAATACATTCAGATGTTCTCCTACATCTTAAAGAACAACAACACATTAAATATAGCAGTTTAGCTGGAAATATATCAAGCTAACTCAGAAAAAATGTTTCTTCTTCCAGAATTACTCTCCTGCCAGTATTGTTCAGGAATAATTGCAGACAAGCTGTTTTATGATAACACCTCGGAGATAAGCCCATCAGTGGACAGATTAATATTTTCTTTCTCAATTTGCATTTCTTTGTCTAAAACACAGAGAATATTATACTGTTCCTTATCATATCCATGAGTTGTTCATAAAGATCTCAAAATGCAAGAGAAGATGCTTATGGGTTGTGAGAGGTGAGAGCAAACATTACTGAAGAGAAGTTCTACAGACTGTGCTTCATGGTCACAGTGACAAAATTCACATATATGCTCATGTATTTGAGTATTTTCAGTTCCAAATCCACTCAGGAAATGTGTTTTTATTTTTTTTTAATTTTCCTATTGACCAGTTGTTACTTTTAACCTAAAATCAATGTCTATGTCATTCAGCAGATTATCATTAAGAACACCTGTGTGAGAACTGAAGGCGATAAGGAAATTTTCAATACATCGGTTTTCTATTAGCAAGGTGTGAGCGCATATAGAAGTCACTATCTATCTCCTATTTAAGTAAGATAAGGGAATTATAAAACAGGGTGTGTTCTACCTATGGTCAATATGTAAAATCCCACCTGAAGAGATAAACACTTGGAAACTGTAAATTAAATGTAAAAACAATGTCTCAAAACGGTGCACTCAGGGACTTTATCATGCATTTGTGTTCCAGAGTAAATCTTGGTTTATTTTCTTTTTTTTTTTTCTCTAACAGTTGTTAATGATCATGTCACAATGAGGTATTCATTTATATCACACTTCTTGGAAGCTGTGTTTGGGCAGCTTCTGTTTTTTATACTGGATTAGTGCTTGCAAGAATGTATGGTTGAATACCAGTGCAGGGAGAATCCCAAGTCTAATAGAGTGAGTTTGGCCAAACAAATCCTGAAGGACTGGGCTAAGTTAACATGAGGGGTCATCTTTGTCATCTCATTGAAAGTACAGTGGAAAGGGGACTGGCCCTTTGAAAATATTCTTGTTTGAAAACATCCTGCACTGAGGATAATAAAACTGAGGGGACGGATGGACCTTGTGGACAGTTCTGGCCTGGGAATCAAGATACCTGTCATGAATTTTCACAGCTTTTCCTTTCCCTCACAGGTAAAAAGTGCCTAAATAGCGCTGAATTCAATAGCTTCAACTCTTTTGTGAACCTGTGCGTTGTCTTCTTATTTTTTGAGTTAAATGATAAAATACTGGTGCCACTGTTATGATTGATGTGTCTCAGTTTTTTAGACTGAAAGCTTCTAAATGAGTCTTGCTCCACGTTTATTACTTTTACTGCCATAATGTAAGATAGATCTGCTCCACTCGAACTGATGTAGCTGGGTGGCTGTAGTGTACCCTTAAAGTGAACAGCTGAAAGAAGTTACACGCGTAGAAACACTGTTGTCTAACCTGAGGCATTTCCCTACCTCCATATGCAAATATGTAGTCTGGTTTTGGATCTGTTGAATGCCTGGAGCATCTTACCACTCTTTGAAGAGTTAGTTCTGCTTATCTTACTTTCTTGAAACTTTTCAAAAATCTGCTTTTCACACAAGACTTCTCAATGGCATAATGCACATCTTCTAGCATGCTAGCTCATCACTAGCTGAGCTTGGAAGACCTTGCCAGTCTTGCTTTGCATTGGTCAAGATTTATCACTGTAACTACACCCCTTGACAGAGACTGTGTGGAAGTCGTGTTTCCTGGGACACAAGACAACCAGGAGATTTTTTTTCTGGCTTGGAGATCTTGACACCACTTCACTGATCAGCCCAGTCTTGAAGACGTCCTGCCATCTTCCTCCTTTTCAAGGTCCCTCTCACAGCTGCCTGTGTTTCCAGTGTGAGCCACTATCTTCTGGTACCAAACAAGACAGATCTCCCTGGGTGAGCTTAGCTCTCTCTGCCCACGTCGGGCAGCCTCCGTTGCTAGCAGCTGTTTTGCTATATGAAGTTACTTAAGCATTGCTTCACTGAACTGAAAAGAGTGGACTTGGCAAGCTCATTGGCCTAATGAGGTCTGCAAACTGTCTTTGAGTCCAAGACTCCCGTGATGGCAATTGTTAGCACTTTTCCACACAGCAGTCTTTATATGGAGTAAAATATTCAAAAGTGCTTAAGTGAAGGTCAATAAGACCTAGCTATTAAAATAAATAATTAAATAAATCCTGGCTCCATAATTAACATATGTTTGTGGTCCTGCAATAAGTGAAAATATTTTAACAGCACTTTGGTAGAGACCAAACACTGAAGTAACCCTTTGGTTAAAAAGCAGCATAACTGGATAGCTTGATGGGAAGGACTCCCTCCCTGAGAATAAGCAACCTCTGGCTTCAGGGGACATCTAATTACACAGGCAAACTGAAATGGGACAAAAGGAGCATGCTTATAAGTGCTCCCACCCCCAGTGCTGTATCTTGTGGGAGCAACTTGTCTTCAACAGGGTAACCTGGTCTTTTGGAACCAGCTGCTTCAAGCACTGTCACATCACCTCATTTCCCCATCCATTGCTCCCACATTTGGGACAGCACAGGACAGGCAGCATGGAGGAGAGCTGCCCAGCTGGAGGGCTGTGTGGAAAGTCACAGTCTGCTTCTCCCCCTTAACCTAAGGGATGGTGAGTGGCATCCCCAGGGAGGAGAGACAGTGGCTTCAAACACCTTAGCAAGTTAAAGGATATATTTCTTGCATCCAGGCTACTGAATGAGAGGGGGGAGAACACGTCTTGCTTTGTGAAATCTAGTCTTTTCATTTCCTTTGCTTTTACTACATGTGTCCAAAAATGAAGTGTTTCATTTTGGGGGTCAGAAGGAGCTTTTCAATGCAAAATAATGTTTTCTCTTTTTTTCATTTTATGTTAAAAAAAAGGGTGGGG
This sequence comes from Scolopax mira, assembly GCA_004320125.1. NCBI lineage: Eukaryota > Metazoa > Chordata > Aves > Charadriiformes > Scolopacidae > Scolopax > Scolopax mira. The sequence continues at coordinate 25,004 of BJBW01012766.1, read as the reverse complement.
GCTTGCATCAGTTTAATCCAAGCTTCCAAAATATTTCCGGTTCAGCAGTTACACTGAAAATAAATGCAATTATACATGCAGCCCTTATCAATCTGCACACAGTAGCAGGAAGATGATACAGAAATACATCTATTTCATTTTAAGGCATTAATTTACACAGTGAAGTAGCAAAACTAAGTGTGGGAATATATGTTTCAAGTTCATTGCCTGGATTTGTAAGCACATATAATGGACATAGATGATAGAAATCCATCATTTGAAGTACAAAAGTACAAATCCCACTTAGATTTGAGTTCCTCCTTCTGTTAAAGCCTGCAGCTTGTGCAGTGTATCTGATTGTTGCTTGTTATATTAGTAACAACCCTGTGTGGGTTGGAGTGAAAGCTTTCCAAAATACACCTCAGCTCTACTGACCTTTCTATCTTTGACCCAAGTATTAGAGTGCTTTCTGCTGTAGGCTGTGGAGGTATGGTGTAAAATGAGAGAAGCATCTGTCCCTAGGTTGAGTAAATGAAAACACAATTTATAGCAACAAAAGCTGTGGAGGCTAACTGGCCATCTCATTTATTCTTCTAAATATAAATGAAAATAACACATGTAAAATATTATTAATAAGACTACTGGCACCTTTGGTTATGTTAAGCCTGGATTCTGCCAAATGCAAATACAATAAATAATTTTAGAGAGAGAACTGGGTAGGCTAGTCCAAAATCTGGTTTAGTATTTTTTTTATAGAGATGCCAGGACTGTTTGATCAGCATGGGAGAGCAATTTGTTGACTCACGAACCTAGCTCTCTCTGATTACTGCTTACATAGCACTTTGGAAAGGTTGGCCAAATACCTTCAAGTCAAGTACCTTGTTATTATGAACCTGAGTGCCAATAGCAAAGAAAAAATAGCCTACATGTCACTGAATAATAAATCATGGAGGCAAATAAATGGCTTTTCTAAGAAATGCTCTATTTACATTCCGTCACGTGACATGGCTTTGCTTATGCTCGTGGACGCGATAACACTTGAAAGAATATTTCCTTTTCAGTGCAGCATCTTGGCATCAATCATCTTTGTGCAACTGCATGTTCTGAGATCTGTTTGCAATCAGGCAAACGAAGCGGCAAGGGAGATTTAGCGGTAAGACCAATTTTTAGTGCAAGTGATGAAGCTGTATAGGTAAACATAGCTGGCCTTATTCAGTGGTCATAAACTACCTCCCTCACATGAGCCTTTGGCATAATTACTCATGCAGAACAGGTATTCATCCTCTTTAAGCACCACATGAATGAGGCCATGGTAAAGTTATGCAAAGGGAATATGTATCCAATCTGATAAGAAGTCCCTAATAATTGCTGGTATTTTCCATAATATTAGTTTAGGGCTAGAGCCACAAAAAAGGTTTAGGCATGTAAGCTCTGCCTAGCTGCCTCTGTAGGCATCTGCGGCCAATATTTAGATCCTCAAAACCCCTGTTCAGCTACTGCCTAACCCTGGAGGCGTCTGAAGTCTGCAAGTGCCTACGTTCCTGCCAGCAAAATTCCTGAGGTGCCCAAAGGTCTGCTCCTGGGCATGCCTGGGACTGCCTCTAGTTTGTCTCCCTTCTTTTTTTTTCCCCTTCCCTTCCTGAGCTCAGTAAGTAGACACCCAGCTCATGTTTAACCCCCTGATGGCATCCATAAATGAGAACTCCAGCAGATGTTCTTTGAGAAACCCCCATTGTCCCATGATCACAAAAAACGTAGGTGAAAATAGTGGTTTTACCTCGGTCTAACCCCTCCATGGTGGCAGGACACTTGACTTTGGCTCCTCTCTCTGCCAGAGCGGGGTCATCCCTCCCTATTGCTGTGCTCCAAGCAGAAGGCAAGGAAGGTTATCTAGTCTAGAGAATCAGGAGAGCACCCCAGCTAAAGCTGGTGCTCTGTTGCAGGGTGTAGACCTGCCTCCCTCAGCTGGGTGAGGGGACATCCATGGAGCTCACCCCACCTGGCGAGCAGCCCTATGCCCTTCTGTCTGGCCAGCTGAGCCATTTGCCTGTCCCAGGGAACGCCTGGGGGTGCCAGGCTCAGTGCCAGCTGCAGCAGGGAGGACCTGGCAGTTGGGTTTTCAGCAGGAGGCTTGGGCTGCACTTGCAGGGGTGGCCGAACCAGCAGGATCCCTCCCCACTGCCAAAAAGGGGAAGCCCTGCTCCCTCACCCCATGGTTGGGAGGTCTGCCCTCTCTTGTGGCAGTTCTGGCATCACTGGCCCCTGCTGAGGCAATTCAACTTCCTGAAGTGCGAGAAAGAGTTCTTTTTATTTTGTTCTTTTTTTTCCCCCTCTTGGCAGGTATAGCTTTCTGCAGGTTTAGCGAGTTATGTCATCCCGTGAAGGGATCCAGCCATCCCCAGAGCTGGCTGGGAGAAAGCTATGTGAGCTGCTGGTGGTGATCAGCAGTTGCCAGCTCCAGCAAAGGCTCCCTTCCAACATCAGAGAAAACTGATTAAGAAACTTAACTGTTTTTTTCTTTCTGTTGTCACAGAAGCAGTTTGGTCACTGATCTGCAAAACCAGCCTGTGGCCACCTTGTACGGGAACTGATGTTCATGAGAAAAGGGGCTAATGTAGGTACCCTACACCAAAGGAAGGTGCAGACCAACACGAGACAGCTATTTTGTTGCTAGCAAAGGGAAGAGGAAGGGTGATTTCTTTCCAGAACACACATTACTGTTTCTAGTATCTTTTTAACTGCCTTCAGGTGACTTGTATGAAAGCAGGTGTGGCAATGGTACTTCAGGGTAAAATTAATCACATGAGTGGGATGGAGGTATTCCCCCCTTGTTCCTTTTCACCCTATGAAGTTGAAGTCTTGGGGATCAACAACACAGCAAATGAGAAATGTACCAGGTACCAACAGAAGGAAAGTGAGATAAAGAGTAAGAGCATATCTAGGGCTGGGAGGGTGAAGGAAGAGCCTGTGGCCTTGCAGGTGTTTCCTTGATTTAACACCCTACTGCTTTGCTGTAAGTGACCACTTCCACCTTCTCTGATTGAAAAAGCTAGAGAATATCACAGAAATTTTATTTATGTGCTTCTTGTTAGACTTTTAGGTAGGAGAACTCAGTCTGGACCTTGTCTAGCTAGTCAGGCATAGCTAGGTACCAGCATCTAGCATACCCAGATGGAGCTCAAATGCCTTGCTGGCTGAGATGTGGAGCTGAAATTCACCTTTCTCAAAGCACCAGGACTCTCTGGGGGCACGCTCTCATGCACAGGTAGGTGGCTGCACAATTTCAAATCTATTACTGATCTATCTTTTGTCTTGGTGGCAAAACATCAGAAATATTGTCTGTGGCTATCCAGACTTGGATGAATTGTGCACGTACATATGCCTGCCTGTAGTTTCTGGTTCTTGCACATATTACTCACCATCGGTTGTACTGGTAGCAGGAGCAGGTGAATCCACATTTTTCTATCAAGGATGTAGCAGAGGGAATGTTATGGCAAACAGCCAGGGCAATAAGTGGGTGAGATTCTACTTAGCAGGGTCAAATGCACAGAATGCAGGTGTAAGGAAGGCAGGACTTGCACCCATTGGTAGCTCCTTTATCTAGTACCAACTCAACTACGTGACATCTCTGATTTGGCCTCAAAAAGAAATACTTCATTCTTTTGACTCTCCAATCTGTGGTCCCCTCAAATAAATAGTGCTTGTTTTACTAGAAACGCTGATGAATAGCACATAACTCCTTTTCTGACTCATGTATGCTTACAGTAAGGTTTTCTGACAGTGGTGGATGCTGGACTGCCCCTTCTGCATGTCTGTGAGTTCCTAGGAGCCCTAAGCACCTGGGGTGGGGGGTCCTGCTGCTGCAATATTGCAAAGAGTTGTTAGCAGTGTGTTATACCCAGTGAGGAACAAAAGCAAAATGCTTAAGCAAGACACTTGTTTAAGTGTCTACTCCTTCCTGCTTCTACAGTATGGTGTACTTAAAATGTCTGGGATGCTTTGTGTTTTTTCCATATCTCACCTAATTTCAAGCATGGTATAAACCAGGGGATTTTATCAATCAAAGAACTAACTTTTGGATAAATAAATAGTGCTTGCAGCTTCTGCCTCTCACAACAGTTTGACTGAGTCATGTGTTGTAGCAGGTCTCTGGTGTTCCTGCTCTTTCCCCTGCTCTGCTACTCGATCTGTGAGAAAATGTGTCCTCCTGGTAGTGCCATATTCAAAAGGAGGGGTGAGTGTTTCCTGTCTAGTGGAGCTATCATCAAGTTTCAGTCCAAATAAAGCTGAAAGGGTCTGCAGATTGGGAGGCTTTTCTGGTGAGACTTGCTCTGTACATTTGTTTTTCTAGTACTATAGTTGCCAATCAAAGAAGCAAGCAAGTCGCTGCTTAATCCAATGCAGACTAAACAGCAAGGGGACTGGTTATGGGAATTTGCTTACAGAGGGATTTCCTGTTCTGTTTGGAGGTCAGTCCCAGTAAATATAAGATAGCGGAGGGACTTACTTGGTCCCTCAACATGTAAGTGTGGAAGTGATAATCCCAGTTTAGCATGTGAAGAACATGGGCAGGAATCTATGAAGTGCCCATGGAGAGCTATTTTTAACTCTGTTCCGTTGTTGTGTGTGTGTGGTATCCTTTCAAACTGGCAAACGACCATGACATAGTTTTGCCTTGATTGTTTTTAGGCCATGACAAAGGTGTAGATCCTTGAAAGACAAATTATGGAAGGTTATTCTTTTGCAATCGTATTGGCAAGTTTCATAACAGTGACCTAAATCTTGTTTGCATTTAGTTGCCCTGAACTTTCATGTAAGTGAGGTAATAGTCACTCAAGCAAAAATATAATCTCTAGGCATAATTTTAGAGATTAGCTAGAATCTCTCATTGCTGCCTCTGATGCAATCACACTCTTGCAAATGGGTAGAATAGAGCACGTTTGTTATTTGTGTTGCCCTAGGGAGCTTCAGCATACGTTTCATGTAATCACACCACCTCATTATGATAGATGGTTAGAATGAATCTGAGGTCAAGAGTCACAAACATGCGACACTCCTGGGCAGCAGTGGTCAGTGCTTGAAGGAGCACAGCCTGGGAATGTTTTCCATGAGGCGGTGAGTGTTTGCTTCTTCCATTACGCCAGGAGGAATAGGAGCTGGAGCTGCTGCTTTTCCAAAAGGGATTCCAAAGGAACGCACTCTTCCTTCCTGCTTCATGGTAAAAGTCCTGCAAGAATAGCTGCTAAGGGTCGTCAGATTGCATTAATCATTTTTGTTTGGGGATGTCCTCTCGTTAACCAGTGATGATTTGCATTCAAGTAAGCTGATGCACTGGGAGGGGCTATTGCTAACAAACAGTATGGTTAATAAGCGATACAGTTGTTTGCCTTACTACTCATTCACATGTCTTCCCATTCCCTCTGAGGAAGATGAGCATTCCTACTGCCCGCTCCTGGGTTTGAGTACGGGTGGCTGGGGTGGAAACACCAAGGGCAAGAGCTGCAGTTTGGTGAAAGGAGATGTTGGCACCAGTGTTGCTCCTGGTGATGAGTTCCTTCCAGAGAGGAAGGAATTAGCAACACCAGTCAGTAAAGTCATAAGGGCTGTAATGACAGTCACAGCCCCATCATCTCCTTTTAATCTCTCCTTCCATTTAGGCGCGAATGTGCCAGCGGAGGAATTGTGAATTATCACTGAATATCACTGAATATCACTGAAATTTTT
>BJBW01012766.1:7000-19114 GCA_004320125.1 Scolopax mira | reverse complement strand
CCCCTTGTCCTCTCACTGGCAAACACTGAGAAGAGTTTATTCTATTCTATATTATTACTAGAGTTTATTCTGGTCAGAGTTTAGTGTAGCCTTTGTCACAGGTGAACCATTCCTATTAAATGCGGCACAGGTATGAGCAAGACGTCTGTCATTCCCATCTGTTGCTGGCTGCTCTCTGCTTGTCCTCTGTGTTATGAAGCTCCATGTGTTCTTGGACTGGGCATTTTTTGGCCCTGCTCCACTATATATTACTCACCTAGCAAATGCCCTATCTTCATTCTTAACGCGTACCATAGACATGTCCTCCTTCTTTTCTGGATAACTTTTGGTTGCGAATGAGATTCATCTTGATATACTTGCCCGAGGTATGTTCTGTTAAATGCCTATTTGCGTTCAGAAGCATAGTGACACCTGGTTTTATCTCTAATGCGTTTCCAGTCTTCACATCCATATATCAACGTGGAAGAAATAATCAAGTGGAAAACCTGTAGTTTTGTTCCTAACATACAGACTTTTGATAAGCCAATCTAGTTTACTGTAGTAAATGCAGTTGTTACTTTTTGAGACATGAAAATTCCTTCCATATTTCTAGACACCTTCCATGTTTCAAGACTCACCCACTCAGACTTCTTACACAGGCTGGATTTGGGATATGCCAAGGTTCTTGTTAGATCCTTTTTTTGGGATGTGGTGTATGGAGATCATAGCAGATCATTTCATTTCAAAAAATATGTTGGATTTTTGGTTGGTGGTTTTTTTTTTTTTTTTTGCAACCCTGGCCAAAATCTTTGTCTGTACTTTCAAGTATACTAAGTTGTCAAGCACATGAGGTATATATTGTTACATTCACCGTTTCTGTGAATCTCCTGGTGTAATAATTGTCAAATCATGTGATGCTTGGGTTGTGTTAATCTGCACTTTGTCTTTATAGTGACATTGATGGCAAAGCAAAACAAAAGCAATGAGAAAAGGCATCCTAGTTTGACAATGGAGTCTGTGCTGCATTTCTTTAATTGGTAAATTGAGTCTTGATATAAAGCTTTGCTCATATCAATTATCTTTGCTTGTATACATTAACTTGGTCAGTAAGTGCCGATTTCTCCAGTTATTTGTTTTACTAAATCTTCCATTTCTGTGTTTGGATACGAGATACAGTGCTCCATAGTTCTGGGTGTTAATCTTGTTGTCTAAGTCAATCCCTTCTTATGACATTGATCTGTTTGGCATCTCTTGAAAGCATTCTGCAGATTTCATAGTCTCATTCATCCTCACTTTAGGTTTCCTCATCTGAGAACAATTATAGTTTTAGCCAAATACACAATGCCTTCATGTGGAAAGAACTGTGACATACCAATATTGACTACTAGTGGCGAATCTAACTGTAGTAACTCAGATTTGTTAGTCTTCTCTACTTGAAATTACTGCTTTTATGCTTTATGCACTAGATTTTTGCTGTTGATTTTGTTGGCTGTTGGTGTCTTTTTAAGTTTCAGCTTCAATTTTGCCTGATGTCAATTAGAGTAATTTCCCAGTTCCTCTGTAAACGTAGGTATCCCGGAAAGCTGATTCAAATTTGCCTTTGCAGCACAGATTGGCTAATCTGGGTGGTAGTGACTCTGCCTGGGGAATTCCACATTCTCTGGTGGATACTCTTGTTTGGGAACATTTCTCTTCCAGTTATGAGGCAGGGCATCAGCCCTAGTTCCGCCCTAGTCCTTCCCAAATTCTGATGGGGGAATAAAGGTTGTGCATGTCTCTGATTTTTCACAATTACTTCCTGTAGGTGGATACAGAATGTGTTTTTTGACACATCAGTTTCATGGTACAAATATAGTTTTTGGGAACGGTGTTCAGTATCTATCTTGGAGCAATTGATTACTGATTTGCTATTGATCTGCAAGCAGTTTCTTTGCTCTGGAAATTATAAGCAACACTGTTGCTTTGAAGGATGACCAGTTCTGTCCCCAAAAGATATTATTTCCAAAAATAATTTATTATTTTAGAGTTTAAATTGTTTTCTGTCATCTCTGGCTCCCAATACCCAGATATCCAAAACTAAAGATTTAGAGTGTACATGAATTTCCTGTCATCACTTATGTTGCTTTTATAACTTAGCAATGCTTCTTATGTTCCAAAAATATTCCATTTTCATGGTTTGTTACACTACGTGTAAAGAACTTACTGATCACTGCTTTCTGCACATTTGCTGAGACTTGTTAAATGTGCTGGGAAAAAATGCATTCCTCAAAATGGCTACCTGGTTTTATTTCTGGAGGGGTTTTGGATTTGGATTGGTTATTTAAAAAAAAACAACCACACAACAAACAACCCAACAAATAAAACAAACACAACAACCAAAAAACCACACAAAAATTCCCTGTTGTTCCTCTGTCACTTTGAATGGACCTCAGGGTTGCTGGCTCACTGTTCTACCTCACTGCTCTACCTTGGGCTATCAAGCCAAATTACCTTTTCATGTCTCCCTGTCACCACAAGTCCTGGTGGTGCTTGCCAGAGGGTCTGAAGACTGTCTGAGCATGCGGAGCCTCTACTCAGTATAGCTTGAGGCTTAAGAGGAGGCAAAAATGCTGACTTCAGCCCAGAGACATGGCTGGGACCTCCACCTAACTCCTGGGCTGAGAAAGGGTAGCACCACCATGTCCATCTCTTCCCTAGACGGGAAGGAAAACCTGAAGAGCATGGGAGGCACATGGCAGGGCAAGAGGAGGTTTCTGAGGGGGCATTTGAGGTTCACATTAGCAGAGGCAAGTGCTAGCCAGCTCTTTGAAGCAAAAGCTGTCAAAGGGGCAGAGCTCTGCCCCGGGTATGGTACAGTCTCCCCAGGTGCTGCCTGTCTCCCTGCCAGTGCTCTTTGCTGAACCTAGCCCTCCAACTTTACTATTCTGTATATGAAAGCCATTAGTGTATATATTAAGTGGGTTGCTTTTGTTTATTACTGCCTCCCTACGCTGTTGAACTTTGTCTTAAGTAAAATACAGTTCTGTGCAAACTAACAATAAAACTGCAACCTCTGTACAAACTTTCTCCCTAAGTGGTGCAGCCTCTAGGTCTTTACAGAATTTATTATGTTTTGTTGCATAAAGAACATTTTTACTTTCAACATTTTGTATGCTTGAAGTAGCAAAGTATTTCATGTGTTGTTTGGGAGCAACAGTAGCTATGCAGTCTTCTTTTTTTTTTTTAAATCTCTTTTGACAAACTCCATAAGCTTTCTAATACATTTACTTTGAAATTATTTTGGATTCGCTATAAGTTTCCTACAAATCAAAGCTGATACAAATCCTGTGTTGTATTAAACACTTGATCTCGCCCCCAAAAAGTCAGCTACTTCTTACTCAATGGCCTGTCCAAACAATGAATTTGTTTCTTCATTAACTGGATAACAAAGGCCAGCCACAACATATGTTTTTTTTCTTTTGAAGTGCTCTCTTAAAAAAACAGCCTACAGTCAGATGTTTACCAGTTTAAAAAAAAAAAACCCAAAACTTTCCTCTGAGTGAGATGTATCTAGGGAGTTTTAAAAGATTTTGTTATTATTATCCACTATCATAAATTTAGTAACATGCTGAACCGGGAATCACAGTAAAATCTGAAATTAAGGAAACATGAAAAGCACCATGTTCTTCTGCATGTATTTCTTCATCATTCCCTGAAATATATAATTTTAAGAAGTGCTTAAAATAATGGCCTTAGTTATTAATGAATGTTGGTGAATGCGCATATTAAAGGTTTGGTCCTTTTTATCAGAATTTTAATTGCATGGAGAAACAAACAGAAATTTATACAGAAATTAATGAAAGCAACACCGTTGTTTTAAATGTGGTTATAGAAAGTCAGAGTCGTAGACTCTCGGCTTTCAAAGGACTCTTCATCCACCAGAGTGGGATGATTTAACAATAGAATAATGTATGTTTTAAATATTACCTCTTGCCTAAGGATTAAAAAACGTGCCACAAAAGAGACACTGTCAGTATTGTAATGCCATAAGTAAGCAGCCTGTCAACAAGGGCATATTTTGTGACATTCTAAGTGCCTTAAGACCATGAAGATGCAAATGAGAAATAGTAGTTAATCAAATACGGATGTTATTCTGAGAAAAATAGGATGTTGAAGGGCAAGAGATTTTTGGAACAGCTGTCCTGTGACACACAGTTATAAAATGAGATTGTGTTGAGCTAAGCCAGAAAAAAAAGCAGTTTCAAAAATTTCCCACTGTATTGTCGGAACATGTTCTGCCACATCTCTCCTGCAGGATTTCCGTACGTGGGCAACCCCATGTACAGATCCTGCCAAAATGTTCTGAGACCTGGCTTATCTTCCACATGAGAAGAGATAGTGAAAAGATTATCTCCCTTAAGTTTAAAAAGGGAACAGTTAAAGGTATATAAAATAGTAAGAGGTAGAAAGAAATTAAATCTATTTGGTCCTATTTGGTCATCTATAATGGAAGAATTAGATAACAATTCACAGGCTTGAAAGGCAAGAAGTTTGAATTGTTAGAATGCTTTCTATTGCTCTTTTAAATAACATAAAATTATATTTTGAAAATACAGCCCTAATAAATAAATCTTACCATTGAACTTGAGATCAGATCAGTTCTAATACTTAGCTGTTCACATCACTTAAAAGCTAAATAAATGCATTGGGTAAGTTATGAGTCAGACATTATCTGTTGAGCTTCTTGGATGATGGAAAAGGTCTTTGGCAACAAATTCTCTGAAGAAGGCTCCTGATCATTAAGGATAAACCTGCTGGAGGGAGGGGCTGTTCCACCTCTAGGTAGCTGGGAAGAAGGCAATGCTTGAGACTCACCTCATCAGCTCCTCAGCAGCTGGGGCAGCCCAAGACAGGAATCGAGCAGGGCATATCTCATCAGTTGCCGTGTGTCTGTGTGTCCCTGCTTGGCAGGATTATACCCAAACTGCACCAAGCAGCAACCCAAGGGCAGGCAGGTTTGTGGTCCCAGAATTCCCTTACCAAACACAGTGCTGAGACAGCCCAAGGAGGCCAGTCTGGCTCATGCTCCAGCTCTTGGGGTGATCAGAAGGCTTCTCCTAGAAACTGCAGATCATTGAGTCAGAAAGAGGAAACAGCTCTGTGTACAGCAGCTTGTTCTGACTCCACAAGTTTTCAGGTCCTCTTTCTGCCCACTCAGCCATCAGAATTAGAGAGGTGTGTCTGTATCCCCCTAGAGGGCTCTCCTGGGGTGAAAGTTCCCAGAAGGCTGTTTTGCAATATTTATGGTGCCTCTATGGACCTTATTTCTTCCATGGGAGAAGCTCAGGAAGTCCAATATTTGGAGTCCTAGGAAATTTGAAGGTCAAAACAGTCCAGACAGACAAAGATGAAGGCCCTGGGGGGTCCACTTTCAGGAGAAAAGGATGTTGTACCTATTTTCAGCCCCCTTCAGTTTACAGGTGGTAAAACTGCTGAACCATACTTCAGTCTTCCCCAATGCTCCTTGGAAAAAAAAAACCCAGACAGGTCAAACTTTTATAAGCAACTGTAGTAAAAGATATTTCTAAATAAAAAGAAACGACAAAATGGTGTTCAAAGATGTACCTTTAACCACTTAATTTGAAGTCCATTTTCTAACCATAGTGAAGTCATGTCTGGTTTAGGAGATAAATGGGTTCTTTTCCCAATATAACAGTTCTTCTCTTCTTCATTATTTATTTTTTAGTTGAAAAGCTGTATTATGAATGGAATAAAGGACGCCTAACATTATACTTTGGCAGCACTAAGTATAATTGACCTCTGGCTTCGAAGAAGCTTCTGCCTGTTTCCTTATGGGAGTTACTCATTGTGAGGAATTGCCCTTAATTTTAGGGAATAACTATGGATTTAACCACAACATACAGAAATTTTATGTGAAATTCTTCCTTTGTTTATAGTGGCATAGCTTGTAATAACCTCAGTTAATGTGGAAAAAAAANNAAAAAAAATAATCAAGACTTATTTTAGAACTCATATCTGGATTTGGGATCTAAGTTTGGTTGGGTGAAAGTCCTAATTTTTAAAGGAATTAATTTTGAAGCTACAGCTTTTGATTTGAGCTATGAGTTTAAATACCTTTCAAAACTGTTGCGCGTCAGAAACAACCCTGAGGATAGCATATTGGTGTCTCTTCCCACCTGAGCTCTCTCAGACTTTCCTCTTAATGTTTAAACACTAATTGGTGACTGAGGTGGTATTTTCACACTAAAGAGACGTATCAGAAAACAAAGAATGGCTTTTTAAGTGAGGCAATACTGGCTCACCAAGTGTTCAATAAGGAAAAAAGGGTTTGAATGTTATGAGATAGCTAAATGCATATAAAAATAAGATCCATACAAAGTGCACCTTCCCTCTCCCTTCCATGAGAGATGAAAGACTGCTATAAATGAATGCAAAAGCCAAAAGACTTCTAATTACAGCACTTGTGGAAAGCAAATTACCATCTGTTTTAATGCCATCCCTGATTAAAAAAACAAAAATAATTTTAATGTTAAAACCACTAGAGCTTCCTTTTTTATTGTGTTATTCTTCACGAACAGTCACAGGTCCTTCTCTGATCCCTTTAGAAAGGATCATCACCTCCATTCACGGGCGGAGAAATTGCAGCAGAAGCTGTGTCAGCCAGGTAGTCACAAAGCAGGGCAAGAGCAATGCCAGAAATGTGGTGTCCCCTTTCCCTCCCCTCACCCCAGAGCACGTGGCCTCCTTCACGCACAATTGGTTGTGTCTTCCTTGAAGGTGGGCCATAACAGTAATAAAATGGTAGAAAAACCCAAGTGTGCTTCCTATAAACAGATTTTTGAACAGTAGTTCTTGTGGTGTGATAAAGCTCCTTTAATCATTTGGGCTGCATCTCTGTTGCTAAATAAAATTGGGCCAGGGGGTGTGTTTGAGCACTGAGGGTTGAACATCTGTGCTGCTCTAATTTTGAGTATGTTCCCTGGTAATTTTGGCCTTTGCCGAGTGGTGCTCTCTAAGGCAATGCCTAGGCCTGGCAAAGGGAAAGCATAGAGCAGAAACAAGGTCCAATAGGGCATATAGGTAACACCGAATCAAGTTTAGATCCCTCTCACAGAGATGGATCCCTGAGATCCAGTAGGCTTTGACACTCCCAACATCTCTGTCTTCATGCAACATATGCATCGGACCCATATAATGGAAATACCGTTCCAATGGAACCACATATTATTTCAGGCATACTGAGCTGAAAAAAACCACTGCAAAATTGTAGCTATTGCAGTCACCATTGCACAAAGTAAAGGTGGGGTGGTGGGGAGGACCAAGGCCAAATACTGTGGATGTAGCCAGAGCAGGCCCCTGGGCCTCCAGGCCAGGAATCCTCCCAGTGCCTGTTTTATTTAGCAGTCTTGTCATAGCCTTAGAATCCATCACAAATATCCTCCCCCCACTTTAAAATTTTAGTGTGTAATTGCTACTCTTCTTTTTTTAGTTTTAGATTTTTTTTTTAAAAATCCCTGTGTCAGGCCAGCACACCTTTGCAGAAATCTGGGGGGAAATGAACCAGAGTTAATGTAAAATAACAATTAACCTCCTTTCCTTTCCAACCATGCAGAGTAATTCGTGTCAGAGTTTCATTACTGAATTCTTGCAATATTTTATTAAATATTAATTATTTTTTAATATTTTGCAAACATTTAAGTAACAACAGAGTCAAATGTAAGGTCTCCTGATCTGGAATGACTAAATATTCAAAGCATTTTTGAGTTTCTCTATCTCTTTCTTTTTCTTTCATGGGTGTGTTGGGTTTTTTTGTTGGTTTTTTTTTTTCCTCTCTCTCCTGGTGTTACCAGAGTGTCTTTAAGATCTCAGTTCAGAAATATATTAACACCTCAAAAAAGCCTGTAGCAATTTTACTCTATTAACATGAAATTTAGAAATATCAATTTTCTTTCATCATTCAGGCGAAGCATAGCTGTCATGCCACTGATTTATAGGTTGCAATGAATGCATGTCTCATAATAGAAAACCAGGGGTGCTGGGGAGCTGAGGTTTCCTCCTATTCAGAAAGCGTCTTCAGAACAGCTGTTCCTGTGCTTACAAAATAAGTTCTGCATTCAAAATAGTAGACACTCATCTTTACCTTCTACCAAAAGGCAGAATTGCATCCAGCACATAAATCTGCCAGCGTCTTAGTCTGGTAGTATATTTGTAAATCCAGCCCTCAAAAGCACATGCACAGGCTTGGTGCTTATTGGAACCAATGAGTTACTCATGTGCATCTGAAGGTAATTCAGATTCTTTTCTGTGGGTTTGTTATTAGAAGCGAAAAAGGTTGCATGACCCAATGGGATTTTGTAAAATAGGCTCATGTTATGGAATTTCCTCATCCTTTTGCCCAAAATAGCCCTGTAGCTTCCTGAAATGTGTTTTCCCCATTTGGGGTTTAAACCTCTCCTTATACCCCACTGCCATACCAGAAGTATAGGTTTGACTGTTTCATCTTTTGGTGCCCCCAACATACAGTTAATGAAGCCTCGGAGTGAGTTGTGGAAAATGGTGAGGACTTCATAGACCCGGGCCCAAAGAAATGTTAAAAAGCTGCCTAATCCAGCTGATCCAGGGTATAGTTTGAGGTTTGGCATTCCCATAAAGAACTTTCTTTTACAAAGAACCTTTAATGAAATATTTCGGAAACTTGAAATATACTTTAATCAATTGTAGCAATTTATAAGGGAATAAAAGTAAGTGAAAATCTGGGTCTTATCACCAAAAGTCTCAATTCCACAGAATTCAGTCTTGAAATCCACTTGAAATCATGGGAATTCGGTTACCTCCGAGACAAACCTGCTTGACCTGAATCAGTGTGTAAATTTTCAGTTATGTTTTTGCTACTTCTATTTGTTTTTCTAAATTTATCTGTTATTTCTATTAACTATAGTTTAAAAAAATTGAGACATCAGTTTAAAAAGGACAACAGAATATTATTTTTTTAAATCCATATCAGTTCAATGCTCATGTCTGTTACATAAAGGGACACACTTAGGTCAAGATTGCTAAATCACATCAAGGATTAAAGGCAGTCTGTAGTTTTACAATAAACAATATTAGCAATCACAGTTTAACATCTGTGGAATATATGAAACAGATTTTATTTTTCCGTCAGACAATGTGCAGGAAAATTAATTTCTCTCCCAAATATCTTGGAGACAGCAATTTTTACATAAGTGAAATGGCAAACTATTTCTCATTTAGTTTTTTTCCTTTCATATATAGTCAATAAAGAAGAGTAGGTAGAAACAGTTTGTACTTATTTCAGGAAGAACTTACCATGTTGTCTGGCACAGTAGGTGTGTTCTTTGTTGATTTACTTCTTGATCTCGTCAATACTAAATGTCGTAAAGGTGATATGTTGAAAAAAGAAGAGAAAGGAAAGAGCATTAAGGCTCTTTGCAATCAGTAATGCAAAGGTTCTTTGCTTTGTAGCTTCATTTCAAGGCACACATAAATATTTTTTTAACAGTGCAATTACTCACAGTAATGTCTTAAACTCTCTACTTGTACCACAAGTTACTACATTTCCTACAAAAATCAGGCAGTGAAATCCCAGGGTTGGTGTTTTTCAGGAAGGCACTGTGGCTGATCAGCGTGTTGCCTTCTGCCCACAAGTTTTCAAAGCCTGGAAAAGTTTTGGCTTGACAAATGCAACCCAGGACATTTGCACTCATTTCTCTAACCTGGCCTTTTTGTAAATGGCAAATTTATTTATGTGTAGGGAAGGTGCTAGGTTAGATTAGGGGCCATTGTGTGATTGCAGCGTTTTAGTCTGCTATAATGTACTTTCACATTAAGCCCAGATGTTATGTAGTTGAAGTAATATAAATAAAATAAATGTGTTTCAGCTTGCCCAGTATTGGATTCCCTAAGCTATGTGCAGATGCCTCAGCATACAGAGCAGATTCCTTTTTGTGAAATGCAGTCACAATGAACAGAATTTTCAGAGGGTAAAATTATGTTTAGCTTTACTCTGGTGACTCTGAAGTCCACCCAAAGACTCCCATCAGGTTCAATGGAAGCAGAATTGGGTCAACAGAGAGGGTTTCTGATTCAATGATCTTAAAGCAGTAGCTGTTTTCTGTAACAGGTTTAACCTTTCTGCCTTCGGTCAGAACTGGCTGTCATACTCTGTTGAGTTGCCTGTCAGCAGTCTAAGGGCTGCTTATTTTGTGGGATGTTCTGTAATACTTCAAAATACAGTGCTGTACTAACTCCATGGCTTTGCTTCTGTTGGTTTTTAACCAGCAGCTCTGAAATAATGGCTACTGCCCACATGAACAACACTTTTCCTGAAAGCATTGCCCAATTTTAAAGTTTGTTATTGTCCACCTCCTCATGTATTCATCCTGGTGCCTGTAAGTCTCTGTTCTGTATTTGGGCACCTTGCAAGTGTTTGAAAATAGGGTTGTTGTCAAACGTATTACCCAGTCAATGTAGAGCATAGGTGGCCACCAAGGCCAGCTGCTCAGTTGATAATAGGTATACTCAGAGTTTCCTCCGAATGAGTGTGGGTTGAAAAATAAGCCTGTGTTGGAATTCAAATATCATGAGGTTATAGTGTGAATGTCACTCACGAATAGCAGGAGTACTATTCCTCCATTTAACAGAATCAGACTGCAGTGTTGATTCTCCTTTCCCAAAAAGCAAAGCAAAAGTACGTATATTTCCTTCTATCCTTATCAATAAAAATCCCCAAATTCAGCCTCTACCGTGAATAAGGGTTCAATGCATATTTTTTTTTTCATCTATGCTGTCAGTGTCCATAAACTGGAAAGTATCAAAGCTACTCCTGAGTGTTTATGTTAGGTTCCCTCCATGCAAGCAGGGCGGCTCCTTTTGCTCCCAGGGTCGAGGTTAGTGTTTTGAAAGCTGAAGGCTATTATGAGTTCTGGTTATACATGGCTGGCTTGTGAGTGTGATGTCTGCTTATATGATACGTGGCTATGGAGTGAGCCAATTGCATCTTGCCCAAGAGGTTTTCCAAGCACAGATTATGGAGGCCAAAACATTTTTGGGCTAAAAGAAAAAAGTCTAACCTACTTTATAGAGCCTATTACACATCATACTTTAAAGTTGCTCTAAATTCAGTTTCTAATAATTTGAAACTTTAATAACCATTGTGTACAAACCACCTGAGGGGCCAAAATGTATCAAGGTCTAGAGGCACAATTTGAAAAAACTCACTGCTCTTTTTTAATAATTCTAAAATATTTTAGTGTCCCTGAAGGGCACTATTCTAAATTCCTTTTGTCTTGCCACTCAAGCTTTCCTTCGAACTCATATGAGTCAGAAGAATAATTTTGGAGAGCCTGGAAATGTAATCACGAGGTCTAGAAGAATGGCCACATAAAGCATGCTGCTAGCTTATGTAAGATATGAGACAGAACATTTACAATGCGCCAGTTTAAGAAAAACGTTAAAATAATGAATGAAACCTATTCTTGTTTTTTTTAATGATTATTATTTATAATTATGATTAGAGCATATGCCTCACTAGTTGTAGTTACAAAGGAGCATGCATTCAAGATCAACGTGTCCAGGGATGTACAGATATACATCCTATGTGATAGTTTCTAGTCTAAATTTAAGATTAAAGACATCTCTTCATGCAGCACTGATGTTGTAACCTAGAACACCTCCTAGAACCCACGGTGCTTCATAAAAACATAGCAGTTCAGGGGCTACACAGCAAGGACAGGAGATCTCAGTGTTGTCTGTTTCTACCAGCAACAATTTCTACCTTTCTACAATTTCTACCAATTTCATGGTCTGGGAGCTGCTGTCTGTCTAGATATTCATGGCAAGTATCTTAGTTAATATTTCAGTGCCTTTTTTTCCTGTTTCTTATTTAAGATGCTCTCAAATGATGCTTGGGTCTTATGCCTGTTTTCATTTCACCTCTTGAGTACTAAAGACCCAGGTTGTTTGAATTAATACAAACTGTCTTGGGTAAAATGAAAACAAACCGCTTTTTCTTTTTTTTTTCTACCTTAACGTAGCATTTACTTATTTAATTAATTAATTTTACACAGAACCCTGTTTTGCTGAAGCTAATACAAAACGAAACCGTGGCGGGGGGGG
>BJBW01012764.1:0-23664 GCA_004320125.1 Scolopax mira | reverse complement strand
CCACAGGCCAGTCAGTCTCACTTCTGTGGCCAGCAAGATCATGGAGCAGATCCCCCTGGCATTGCTGCTAAGGCACATTGGAAATAAGGTGTTGGTGGGCAGTAAGCGACAGAGCATGTCCAGGACTTTCGTGTGCAGGTGCCTTTGCACTTTTACAATTTTGTTTTCCTAATTAACAATAAAAATAGATCTGTACCAGCCACAGCGGATGCTCTAACCTGGGCACTTACCAAGCGTGATGCCATTTGGCCACTCAATGTTGTCAGTCACCAGCACTTGCCTCCCCACACCGTTCAGGCCAGCTTTCTCGATCTTAGCTTTGTCTCCCCAGTCAGACCAGTACATGAACCTGAAAGAGACAGATGCAAGGAAACGGGCAACTGGAACCCCACAGTCCAGAAATCTGCACTACTAATCAAAGTAGGAGGTGCACTGCTCTTTCCTTAATATAGCAAACCCCCTCAGCCACTTCACTTAATTCTGATATGCACCCAGTGGAGTCACACACTGTCCCTCATGGTCCTCTGGCACAAAAATGCAAAATGTCACCTATCACCAAAGCAAAGTGTCTCCTGGTGCATCTGCCAGGTACATGGACTGCACTTATCCAAGCAGCCCATACATGTCAGACTGACTACTTAATTTCCCAACACGACCCGTGTGCCTGGACACAGCAAACACATGACACAACTATTATTTTCAGAACTTTCTTTAACAGCAGTGGCTTCCCAAGGGTTAGTTGAACCACCTCAGCAGTCCCATTTATGTTCAATGGATCTATCTTAAAGGGTGTGTGTAAGTCTTGATAAGACCTACCCACAAGTTTGTAAGAGAGGCAGAAAGAAGATGGTCCCTGTTAGTGAAGGCAGTGTTTGTGGTCTTTACACCTACCTCCTTGTGGGATCAACAGCAATGGCTCTTGGCTCACTGAGGTCACTGTTGAAAAGTGTCCTCCTCCTGCTTCCATCTGCAGTGGCCACTGAGATGGTCTTGTTTCCAGAATCCGTCCAGTAGATATTCTTATGAACCCAGTCTATTGCCAGTCCTTCAGGAGAGTTCAGCTGGCTGTCTATCAAAATCACCTGCTCAGCGGTGTCACTGGCCTTGTCTATGTAGGCGCTGCAAAGACAGGACTCGTCACTGGACTGAGCCACACTTCCCAGCATCTGTATGGCAGGCATTTGCAGGATGGGAATTGTAATTTTATTTTTCTACCTGCCTCCTGCTATAACTACACAACTCAGCAAAACATTCAGGCACATTAACTTCAATAGCCTCAATTCATGGGATTTATGGATATTAGAAAGATAATCTCCAGTTCTCTGCAGAACAGAGCTGAATTTGGCATACAAATAAACGTGCTTAAATGTATTGCAGAATTAGGACCTGTGTAACTAATTATGATTCATCAAAGGAATTAACGGACCTGTATTAATTTGGCAAGAGATCTCTTGTTGGATACAAAGAAAATGTTCAGTAAATATCAGTGGCAGCCTCGAAATCTCTCAAAATGTTAACAAAAGGCATCAAACTCCACATGGATGTTTCATAAGTAACTCAGTGTTGCTCCTACAGGGGCTGGTCTGCTGTTGCCCCTGCACCAATATCAAATGCTCTGAGTGAACTGAAATGGAGTTATACTGAGTTTGCATCAGTAGTTCTAAGAGCTTAGTCTGGCTCTTCGAATAATTTGGTACGTCTTAAAGAAGTTACCAACAGCAGAAAAGGGTTTTTTTTTTTTCCTCCTCTGAACACCCGAACACCAAGATGATTTACAACTTCTGTTCACTGGCCCTCCTGCCTTTGGGCATGGAATGAGAAGGTAAGTCAAGGTGGTACCATCGGGGGCCCCAGGGCAGAGCTGTGGAAGGACCAATGTGCCTTAATAATTCTCTGGGCATGAACACGAAGCCCTTACTGCAGAATTAGTCCCGGTGCAAGCAGCCAGCTTGCTTCTGAGCCACTCTGAGTCCCCTCAGGGCCACGCAGGGTACCTGCCACCTACTTGAGTGCTCAATACTCAGCAAAGCCTGGGCAAGTTTCCCTGCCAATGCCAGGGAGCTCCCACAGCCTGCAGAAACCCTGACTGGGCTCCCATGCACTGAAACCAATCCACCTGTGCTTGATCATTAGCTAAAATCCAGAACAAATCACTGCAGTAGGGTGCAATAGCTATGCAAATCACAATATACATGGGGGATTTTCAGCGCATAAATTAAGCGCCTTTTTGACCAGGCCCACTCACAAGCCCCAGCACATAAAAACAGCTGGAGGAGGAGGGAGAATGAGAAATACAGAATGTGTGCTATGGTCAAATGCTGTGAATTTGAATCCAGTCTACCAGAGACCGCAGTGAGCAGCGAGTATCTGTGTTGCTACCTCCCTGCTCCCGCCATTTGCCTCCTTTGTGCTTTCAGATGCTGAGTCCTCTGTGGCTTCCCATGTAGCCACCACACACGGCAACACTCTCAGGCAGCGCTGCTTCGCAATATTATCATTCAGTAAACAAGAGTCTACCTGTAATTGCACGAATACAGCAGGGTCTATTATTGATAAAAAGCTTTCCTCTATTATCAAACCCAGGAACTGTACAAGCCTCTGAATTCGTTATCGAGTCCTGAAAAAGCTTATGAATTCTGGGCCTCAGCAGGTAGCTCAGTAAGGGAAGAAAGGCCCTCAGGATGACTGTTCCCTGAATTGTTCTCTGCTACTGTCCTTAAGGGGTACAGGTTGAACCATAGCTTTGGAAAGGTACCAAAACACACACCCTTCTCTTGCTCCTTACCTGTAGATTTTTCGGTAGAACAAATCACACCAATATATTCTGTTTGTTGCCACCTCCACGTCCAGCGCCACGACATTCTTCAACATGGGAATGATGCGAGAGTAATCCCTTTTCACCAGGTCTATCTTACGGACCTCATGGCGATTGGTGAAGATCAGGTATGGACTCTTGCCTACCACAGAAATAAGTGCATTTGTCATTTTAGCAGCTGAGCCAAGCACTGGATTCAGCTTTCATTTCTCAAACAACAACAGAACTATCAGTTACTGATGGTTCTGCTTTATAAGGGAGCTTTACACAGAGGCAGAGATATCACACAGGGACACAGAGCACCACAGCACCTCTGTGGTCACTACTAGATGCACACTGGCTCTTGGTCTGCCCATTCTGCTAAGCTACAAGCAAAACTCTAGGGAACATTCTCACCTTCAATTACACATTTTAGATACAATATACATGTACCACATTTTGGTGACTCATGGCCAGGACAAGGAAGAGAGAGCCCTCTGGGCTGGCTGAAGGGAAGGGATGTGGCTGGACCTGAGGCACGATAGAGCCGGGACTGGTTGCCAGGGAGGAATTTTTGACCTTGACATACACACAGAACTCACAGAGTCCACCTGAGCACCAGCACTCAGGCAGTTCACATCTCCTTTTTGTGAAGCCAGAGCGTGCAGCCTGGGTGCTGGTGGCACTGCTACTGCAATCGTGACCTCAGGCCAGACTGTCTCATGGAGCATGAAGTTGATGGGAGAGCAGGACACATAGAAACCAAATAATTATTTTGCTTAGAAGACCATAGCAAGCATCTTAGACTCCATGGTTATTCACAGTGGGCCCCATGGAGGCCAGTTTCCTGCTGGAGGAAGCAGACACCTATGTCTCTAGGCTGAGATCAAGAGCTGCATTCCTGCTCTCTGCAAGTAGCACAGCATGGGATTTTCTGTGTTCTTAAGCCTCACTAAAATAAACTGTGAGTCAAACAGCTAAAGCTGTAGTTTGCTCTTTGTCCACCTCCCTGTTTGAGGTAGGGACAGGATGGGAGGCTCTGAACAAACCATAGCAGGTTAGACTAGTTTGTTTCCAGCAGTGGCCAGTAGAAGATCCTAATGAAGAGCGTCTCTGCACTGGGAAGGACAAAAGGGGATTGAGGAACATGACATTGAAAGGGAAGAGGTGGGACAAGGTTCTAGTGCTGGAATATGTGGTGCCGCAGGGTTCCAAGTACAGACTCTCAGACACAACATTATTTTCCAACCAACAAGCAGATCAGTGTCCCAGGATTTGGGTCAGTCCTAACTCACTGCAGATGTGGCACTAACAGACCTTATGAGGACAGCTGGACACTGGATATACCATAGAGAACTTGGGGGAAAGAGGCCACATGAATGCATAGGATAACACTAGAGAAGCAATTTCGTATTGCAGGTAACTCACCCTTCCCCAAGAGACCCACTATTTCCATTAAAGAAACCTTCAGAAAACTGAAGTCTCAGTCTTGCGCAATTCAGCCTTCCATCCCTCTGACATTAACATTCATTTTTGCAATAAAGTCAAGCAAACTGCTGTTGTTCACCTTGGTATTTGTGTAAGAGGCTGGGAGGGTGGAGAGGTAGTTAACCTGCCAAGCTTTAATTGGGATGATTTCTTTCTTTTAATACTACTACCACTAAATGTTTTTGCTGCACTGTTTTTAATAACACCTGTCAAGAGACTTTCTTTTCTAGTTTCAGCTTTAAACAGCTGACTAGTGACTGCGATCTTGCTCTGTACACTGTTAAAATATTCTGAGCTGCATGATCAGTAGTTCTTGCCTAGAGACGCATCTGCTATCACTGCAGCAGTTCTGTGCCTCTTGAAATGAAATGCCTTTGCTTGCTTGCTTTGGTGCTTTCCTTTTGTTTCTGTTCCCCTCGCCTCAGCCCCTGCAAGCGTGTTTTCTTACTGGAGTTGTGATGTTGAGCAAGCAGAGTTTAAGTGCCTGTGGGGCTGTCTTACCTACAGCTTTGCAGTTCTTCGACAGGGTGTCCATCTCGTATCCCTCGTAGCACTCGCATTTGTAGTCCCCCTTGTAATTAATGCAGATCTGGCTACAAGCGTCTGGATTCTCACATTCATCTATGTCTGAAAGGAGTGTTTGAAACCCATCAATAACTTGAAATCAAACCATCTGTGATGGAGCAATGCTGAAGTGAATATAATCACGTCTCTGTATGGTGAAACACAAGGGACTGCTGTTTGCATGTAAATTACCTCCACACGTTTTTTTATCCAGAAGCTTGTAGCCGGGCGGGCATTCGCATTCGTAACCGATCTTCAAGTCTTTGCATATGTGTGAGCAACCACCATTGTTCATAGAGCACTCATTAATACCTGGAAGGGATATACAGATTATCTATGACAAAGGATGGCTTTTAGTTGTAAGATGGAATAAAATCAAGGGAGGTCAAGGTCTATCTATCAGCTTTTGGTAGCCCAGGAGCTGGCCCCATAGAGCATACGAATGATTTCACAGATAGGAAGTCACCATCATATCACTTTGTTGTCCTTTATTATTCCAGACCAACACCGTAGGATCATTTGGACTGAAAGGCAGTGGCTAAATGAACGGGGAGCCTTAGGGATATAGCGTATGTAAATCTCTGCATCTCATCCCATCAGAGAGCTCCTGCTTCAAGCATGATCTGCCACATGCGAGAAACTTCCAAGGGACCTAAGGGCTCTCTCCAGGAGACTCCTTCTTCCCCGTGTGCTGGTTCATGTTGACTTTTCTGAACAGTCTCTCTGAGCTTTAATAATTCATGCTGGGGGAGTCCCATCTCCCAAGGGCCAGCTATTTTGAAATACTGTACTATTTTCCCATCTAGCTCCAAGGAACGATCTATATGAAAATTCCAGAAAACACCAAAGTACAGTCAGCCAGAAATACTCCATTAGCACTGAGGTACAGTCCTCCCACAAACACCTCCCACACAACAGTCTCTGCTGGCAGCCTGCATCAGCCCAAGTGTGCAATTTATGTAGCAACAGCCCCCCATCCTCTCCTGGGTCCCTTTCTAATCCAAGGCCACCTCTCTGATCCTGCTTTCAAGTGCTGAAATGAAAACCAGACTAAACGGATCCTTGTAACTAGAACTGAATGAGATGTTGAGGAAAGCTTTTTTGTCAGAAATAACATCTCTTGTTGTTATAATTAACCTATGCTAGGTGAAGAGAAAGTCTCACCTAAGTAAGACTGCTGAACAGGAGCTGTGGGATTGCAGGGACAGAGGGCTCACTAGAACACACAAAACTGATTTGCTTCAATCTGTAATACAGTTTAAAGGCAAATTTTTTATTTATCTTTTACTTCTTGCTTCCTCGCACGCTGCAGGTGAGCAGTACAGCAGAGCCATTAAACCAGTGCTCTTGGAAGACAATGAAAACAAGCGCAAGCCCATTAAGTCAGTAAGACTAGGAAAATATCATGCTAGAAGAAACTCCATCTCAGCTCTGGGATGCTTTCACCTTCCTATCAAAGACACACACATACAAGTGTCAATACATTATTAATAGAGCACATTCACTAGGCTCCAAGAAGGTGTCCACAGACTCACATTGTCTATTGTCACCGTTCAATGATGTTTATTATGATGTTTACTAATGGTCTCACCTATTCCTACACCTGCGTAGGCTTCTAGCAAATTGGGTCATAAACATGCACAGCTGCTCTCTGCAAAATACTACAAAGGCTGTTTTGACTAACAAGGAAGCCCTTGCCTGGTTCCAGAGGTGCCTGTGGAAGGGATGTAGGGACTGTAAATGGAGTGCTGGTTCACTTGCTGTGCTTCTCAACGGGAGCTGAGGAGGAGCCAGGCAGAGATGTTTGCTGCTCTCTTTCTGCTGGGCAGCCCATTACCCAAACTTCAGTGTTTGTATATTCAGACAGTATATTCACTGTCTGCCTAAGTGACTCTGCCTGCAGACAAGTTCTGCCTTGCACTTTGCTTTTCTTTTGGGAATCTTTCAGAGCACTGCAGAGCCTATCACACAGCCAGACAGACACGCCTCAAGATGAGGAGCATGCCCTGCACCTCCTGCCTTCTGTGTGGATTATTTGTGGGTGGGCATTACATTCACAGCAATCCACATCATTCTGTACTCTTAAAGAAGTACGTTTCCTCTGGAGGCTGTTCCCTGGCTCAGCTTCCTAACCCAAATGACACTTCCCTGCCAGCCTGGGACTGCACTGAGTCAGCCATGGCACCACCATAAGGTTGAGCACCAAGCCCAGCTGTGCTGTGCCACTACCTGGTGTCCTGAGACAAACGGGGCTGCCAGCTTTGTTTGGAGACCTCCACAGGCAGACAAATTGCAACATCCACTCAGAAAGACAGGGAGATGTGGATTAGTGTGGAAGAAAGGAAGGGCATATTGAAAAGACATGGTAAGAGTAACCTCACTAGGCATGCATAGAGGAGAGACTGGCAGTTCTTCCTGGCTGTGAGTTAGTGAAGAGGCTGGCCCTGAGCTCCATGGTGTCATGGAAAGCGATGCCTGGCTGAGACATTTCTGCACTGGGGAAAAATCCTCAATGTGTTTGAGTGATGCTCCGGATTGGGGTTGGTGCCCACAATGCCTGGTGGGAAAGGTGAGAGGGGGTCTGCCCCTGGGAGAGCAGCACCACTCTCTGGCCTCTCTGGCTGCCTGTTCTGCGGACTGACAGCCCCACCACAGACCCAGCTCTCCTGCCTTGCTCCTGCTCCCTAGCCCAGAGCTGGTGGGACGCTGCAGAGAGCAACCTGCTGTCATTTCTAAGGGAAGTGGCAGCAACGTGCAAAGCCCCGAAATGGCTTAAGACATCTCTCTGTGTTGCTGCCACTCTGCATGTTTTCACCTTCCAAGCATGTTCCCAATGCTAAATCTTTATGATGTTATCTTCATCTTACAATTCCAAGATAATTTAGGCAATGAGGCTAAATTAACTGGCCTGTGCTGTGGAAGACACCAGTATCTGCAAGAGGGGGAATTCCTGGTTCCTAGTCCCGTGCTCAGTTCATACATCTCTCCAAGAATAAAAGCTGAGCTGAGAAGGGCACAGTTCAAACTTGCAGATGATCAGACGAGGCTACTAATTATATTCATATGAAGGGTGATGAGAGAATAAAGGCAAGGAAAGAGGCGCAGAGTGAGAAATAGCATTAGCAGCTACATGTGGTTACACTCAAAGCTGTGAGCACCAGATGGAGGAGAGGGGAAGCAGTTACAACAGGAGCAACACGTAGAAGGCAAGTACTGTACCACATTCTTTCAGAGGCTCGTCAGACCAGTCCCTGCAGTCTCTATGTGAATCGCACACTTTGCCTCCGTCAATGCACTCTCCACTCTTACACTGAAACTTGCTGGGACTTTCACATGCTGACTCTGTCGTGTCGGGCAAGAGAGGAAAGCAACTAAGTTAGATGAGGCTCATGACAACAAAAAGCCTGACATAAAGCTACAAGAGAGTGTCATTAGCAGAAATAGGATGAGATTAAGCAAATGAACATTAAGCCTGAGTATCATGCAAGGAACTTTTCACGACATGCAGTCTGCCTGGTCAGCACAGTCATCTCTCCCAAGCAACCCCGCTGCAAGAACGGCTTAAAACTCTCTACAGGAAGCTGCCTGCCACGGCCCAGAGGAGCAGCACAGGCCTCTTGCCTTTCCAGTGGCCACGCAGCTCTTGCAGCCTCACACCACAGACCGTGAGGAGCACAGAGCTGGCTGTACCTACCTTGGACACAGCCTGCCTCGTCGCTGTTGTCAGGACAGTCGTGCACCTTGTCGCACTGCTTTGCTCCGTGGATACAGGTCCCATCGCCACACTGGAATTCATCTGGCTGGCAGGTCACCAGAGCTTTAAGACAACACATTCAAGTGTTAGCCACACAGGACTTGAACCTTTTGTGTGCTACCTTTTAGCCATGTATCTCTGACACTGCTGGAGTTTTGCACCCTCTGTCAGCAAATGGCGCAGAGCATCGGCTGCTTGTACTCAGCCACTGCCCCTCTGTGCCCCTCTGCCATCGCAGATCACCCTCTATGTCGTTGGGAAAAAGCCCCAAAGCCCGTGTGAGTAGATCTAGTCAAAACAGGATCAGTGCAGGCTGTGAAGCTCCTTGGGTGAGATGCAAGAAAGCAAGTGGGCAGCAAAGCTGTCAGCACCAGAGCCCCGCCAGGTCTTCAGTCTATGTGAGAGACCAGGCTGCTTTCCAACCAGATGTGCAGAGTAGCACTGGGGAGGAAATGCAACTGCTCCTCAGCTCTCCTTCCTTCAGAAAAAATAATATTTAAGATATGTTTCAAAACATGTTCAGGTTAAGGGCAAGAGATGTGTATTGATTCTCTCTGCCAAAGCCAGTGTGGTCACACTAGTGACAAAGTTAACAACACAGACATCATCATTTGGGTTACTAAAAGCCCATGAGCCAACAGACCACTGGAAGGCAGAAGAACTCCACTGCACTGTGGTCTGG
Organism: Scolopax mira; assembly: GCA_004320125.1. Taxonomy (NCBI): domain Eukaryota; kingdom Metazoa; phylum Chordata; class Aves; order Charadriiformes; family Scolopacidae; genus Scolopax; species Scolopax mira. The sequence goes on along the minus strand of BJBW01012764.1, from coordinate 14,382 downwards.
TGTTTCTTGGGGTTACAGTCTAAAAATGTCTCCACAGTGCCGGCCAGGTTTCAAGCCTGAAGTTTATCTGCACAGATCAGATTATTATAGACTCAAAACAGGTCTGATGAATACCGAAGTTGGGGAACAACATAAACCAGACAGCTGCAATGACGATACTAAAAGCAGTCATGTTTCTCTCCCCAAGGTGACACTAAGAGAGAGACCTCTCTATCTTGGACCAGACTCACACCACCAAAGGGTAAAGGCACTCGCCAGCCAGCCAAGGGCTGCAGCCCGTAGTTCAGGGTATCCCTGGATACATTATACAGCTTATTTCTGAGGGGCCCATGTTTTCTTAAAATCCTATTAAAGCAGTGCACCCTGGAGAGCTCTTGATTCTAGCCTTTCCATCTTGCTGATTGCATCCTGGTATCACATGGCAGAAAATCACTGCCTCTGAATAGCGAGAGGAGGTCAGCACCGATGTTACCACATGGGAGGCGAGAGCTACGTGGCAGACCTTCCTTGACAATTTGACAAACTGGTTCTAATACAAAAATTACTACTTTCAGATAACCCAGGAAGAGCCATAAAGATGAAGTGAGCTTGCAGCAATACCATAAAGTACTCATTGCACAAAGGATCAGCATTATTGGTGACTGCACCCCATAGGATACAGGATTCAGATTCCCGACTGATGCATCTTCAGCCAGCAAAGGGCACAAGAGACAGGAAAAGCCACAACTGCAGGGCTGGTGGGGGAAGGGAAAAATCCTGCCTTCAGAAACACACAATATTCACATGAGAAAAGTTTGGAAATAGCACTGCTCCTTAGAGAGAAAAGTCATATGCACTATATTCATAAAAAGCTGCAAAGCAAGAAAAAAATCACAAGCAATAAGCATAGTTATGGGACCAGCTGTGTCACCACATTTCAGCTAATAAACCCAGGCACAGAAATGGGAAACTTCAGTGGGACATCTGGGACAGCAGCTCCAAACCAAGTGTGTGGGAACTGCTGCTCTAAGTGGAGAAAAATGAAGGAGGGAAAGAAATGAAGCTGTGGTCTGGGACAATCACAGACCACAGGTCTGGAAGGGGCACTGAGCTCCTGCAGAGAGGCAGAGGTACTTCTCCTTGAACAGTTCCTGCCATGTACAACCATTTGCCTGGAGAAAGCCCCAAGAGACCACCTTCTCCCCAGGCAATCCCAATCTCTTCCAAGCTAAACCTTGGCCATTGCAAAGCTTTTCCTATTGTCTAGCCAAAAATTCCCTTGCCACATTCCCTTGCCCTTACCACCCCCAACATGAAAAGCATACTTGACCATTTCTGTAGCAACTTCTAGATGTGGACACAGGAAAGGATGGTGCTCCATTTCTAACTGTAAGTATTAACCCCTCAAAAAAGTGCTACATGTAATTAAAGCCAATAGAGACCTCGCCTTTTCCTGTAGTAGAAATGGGTCCCCAGTTTATCAAGTAAATCTGCATAGCAACAGCTAGAGATTTGGAAGGCAGCTGTTATAAAATCTACTAATTGTCCTCAGTTGCAATCTTCAAAGCTCTTCTAGAAAGCAGTTATAGATAGATGCTAAGAATAGAAAGGTTTCTAATCCTAAATTTAAATGAAGGAGAATTTTTCAGGAGCTGCAAAGACAATTGTTGCAAAAGCACCACAAGACTGAGTGAAATGACAGCAGGGCTCCCGGCTTGGCTGCTACAAGGACTGCAAAACACAGAGGTAGGACTGTACAACATCACTGCACAAAGCTTTTGCTTCAAGAAGAGACAGAAGTTTGGAGACCAGGCATGATTTCCTGGCTCACTTCTCACTCCAGCAGAGCTGTGGAAGTTCAGACCTTTGAGGAATAGCCTCTGAGCCTCTTAATGGACATCCAAAAAATGGAGAAACAGTAGCAACTCTTCCTGATCATTAAGTTATTAAGATGTTCATACAGCATTTCTCTTTTGGGGTGTTTTTCAGTAGAAGGAGAGAGAATGCTATGCTTATACCTGGCCTGGAGAGCATAAGCTTGAGGGGAAAGGGCCAGGAAATTGTCATCCTGAAGCCAGGGCACAAACCCATCTCAGCACCTCTCACAGACTTGGCAGCAGGTCACCATCAGGGCCATTCCAAAAGCAGAGCAACATCCCAAGGAGAGGGAAGAGCTGTGGTCTTTATTTACACAAGACACTCAGAAAATCGCTGTGCTATTTTAGGGGCTTTAAATCAGTGAAATCTCGGCAGTTTTATAGTCATCTCCTCTGCTCTGCAAATCAAATATGAAACAATTTACCAATAGCCCTGCTAAATTAACAGGCATCAAACAGACCCACTTCCCATTTGCAAATACTGGGCACAAAGCTCTGCTCAAATTCAGCAGATACAGTCCAGATTCCAAGTCAGAGCTTGTGTTTCTTCTGTCTTCTGCCCCCAAATTAACTTAATCTCAAGAAAACCCCAGCATTTGCAAAACGCATCAATCCCATTTTATAGATGGGGAGACAGAGGCACAAAAGTGGGAGGTCAGGTCTCAAGGGACCTGTTTTCTGGCCATCAGTTGTAAGCATTAGTCATTCTCCCTCCTGGATGCCCTAACGTTAGTTGCAAAGGACATTTTAAAATATAACTGTTCCAGATATGGAGACTAATAAATTTACCCTAATGTTCATTTTATAAATATAGATACATATTTAAATATATATGCTAGGGGGAAAAATTCCCCAACAACTCAATGTTATCACTCAGCTTTCTTGAAATGACTCATTTCCTCCTATTTATTTGCTGTCTCACTGCCAAAACCTGCTCAACAATTGTCACCCTTAATTTTTGCTCTACTCATTTATCCCCTCAAAATGATTATAATGAATGACTGGTGATGGCCTTGTGACATTTTTTTAAAGCATTAGCTCCCATCCCTCTATTTCATACAATGCAAACCTACATGATTCCCCTTTGCAAAAGAAGATACAGTGCTGGTATCTGCAGTTTTAATCAAGTCAAACCTAGCAGTACCTGTGCCATCCTTGTTGCTAAGGGGACAGAGTGGTGTCACACACCTGTAACTCCCTGCATGCCACACCATACTGATCTCAAAATGAGCATTTCTGGAGAGGAAAATAATAAAGGTCAATCCCTAAACTCTCCAGTCCAACACATGAAGAGTGATGTTGTGTTTCCAGGGCTCTCAAATATCACTGTCTTACTGCAGGCATGTGCACCCAAGCAACAGCTGCATTTGGAATGGGGAAGCAACATTAGATTTGATTCTGACCCAGACGACCCGTCAGCTACAGGACCATTCAGTGCCACAAGTCTTCTCCTGGCTGTGGCCTTAGAGATTCCCCTCCCGTGGTGTAAACAGCAGCAGCTTAGACAACTCTGTGGCACTGGGGCGATTCCTAGTTTGCAGGGGTGCAAAGGGGAGAACCAGGCACTGTACAGAGGAACACTGCAGTAACTAAAACACTTCAAACGCCCCCGTTTCCTGCCCCACAGGACTAAAGGCAGCAGAAGCCACTCACACGTTCATTTCTCCCGGGCAGATAAGCTGCTCACTGTGCTGTGCTGAGACTTTCTGGGAAAAACCCTCGGGCGCTAAATCTCAACTAGTCAGGGATGTCATTGCCTCAAGTCACTTCTGCCACATTTCCTCCTTCCTCCACTGGTTGTCAGCACTGTGCTGTGCTGCAGAGGGGTCCAGCTGCCTCCTCTGCCCCGGGGAGGCTGCCCTTGGTGTACCTGGAGGTGCTACTTGGTGAGGCTGCTCTGTAGCTGAGGGATGCTGGCAGAGCTGCGCTCCTCTTGGGCCTCACGTCTCGGCAGTCTGAGTTCAGCTGGAAATTGCTGGTGTCTGTCAGGTCAAGGAAATAAGCTGGGGAACAGAGTGCTCCCTCTGCCTCAGCAAAGTACAGGGGCACAGTCCCACTCCTCTCACTCAGCAAAGACTCAAAGTAAATGGGCCACATAAAAGACTTTAAAAAATTGAAATTGAACAACAGGGCTTGAAATCCCACTTTAGGGACATTTCACCAGAAAGCACCATCTGTAAATTGCTCCCCTCTTTTTTTATCACTTGGAAACAGAAGGGAGCTCATTTTTCTCTCTCCTGTGTTGCCTAAACTCAGACACCCTGCTAGGTCATCATCACTTGAGGGAATGCACCCCGTGGGACAGAGATAAGTTCTCTTGCTGGAAGCACCCAGTTCTTCACCCGTGTTTGTAACACAGGTGTAGCCACTGCTTCCTGATTCAGAAGGGATGCAAATACAGGCCGGTCTGCAGGAAGTCTCAGAGTAAAAACAGACACCAAATCACACAGGCTGCCCCAGCTAGTGGTGCATGGCCCCAGTGGACAGTGGACATGCTCCTGCCTGGCTTTCTTAATGTCACTTCATACTGAAATGGATGCCAAGAACCACCTTTGTGTCCTGATTCCACTGTTCCTGAGATGCTGCCCACCAGAGGCTGTGCTGACAGCATGTCAGACCCTGGAAGTACTGCCTGGGTACCTGCTGCTGAAGACCTTTGTCAGCTCCTCTATCACCTTCTTGGAGATGAAGGAAAAGACATCCTACCTATTCCATCCCTACTCAGAAGGGGGTTGACAGTGACAATATCCTTGTACCCAGGAAGCAAAGCTGCTCTCTTCCTAACAAAACATATTTGGTTTCTCCTACTCTGTTCTCACCTCTTCTTTAGAAGAGTCCCTGGTTCTTTCAAAGTTCCATAGTTACCAATGGCTCATCCCCCTGCTCTCCTGCAGTGTAAACAGCGGTGTCCAGAACTTACTATACCCTCCTCCTCGTACTAAAGAAGCCACTGAATTTACATTTGCCTCTCCCTGTCTGGGAAAGAGTCTGATCCCCTATTCCTTGAAGGGCTCTCCCACACAGCTGCTCTGAGCTCACTGACCTGGGCTCAGTGTTGTCACGTCTATGAAAAGATGGTGCTGGTAAAAGCAGTAAATTTTCTTAGGTACCTTTGCAAAAATGTCTAGTTTCTGGAGCTGGTTGCTGCCTTCCTCCCCAGAGGTGGCCCAATGTCAGAATTGCTAAATATATACAGCTATGTAAATATTTTATTTTATTTCAATCTTGTGTTTATAAATATTTTAGCAAAACATTTTGCTCTTATTTTCTTGTGTCTCTCTCTCTCCTTCCATAGGTAAGTGACCAGCTTGAACAGTTTAGTGGCTAAAAATGGATGAGACATTCAAAACACCACACACACCACCAACAACATGTTAAATGCATAAAGCCAGCTGAAAAGAAATCCATTATTTATTAGCTCTGTGCCTTTATCAAGCCAAGCTCAAAGTGCATTTCAGACTGGATTCTTCAGAGGTGCTGCTCTTGACTGCCTTGTTCAGTATACTCTAACTTCAGAGGCAGAAAACTAATTATTTTTTTTCTGCTGATCACATATTCCCTTTAGCATTGCAGCTTCTAACCTCCAGGCTGTGACCCCACCACGCAGCCTCAGGGCTTTAAACATTTTTCCCATTTTCCATTCCTTGTCTTTCTAGTGAAACAGATCTTTTCTGAGACATGGTACCATCCAACAGCTCTTGCACCTCCTCTCTGAATCCTCAAGGAAAAAGCATAAAAGGAGTCTGGAATATACCTGACCCTGCTGGGTTGGGCACCCAGCCGTGCCATTTGGGAAACAAACACTCCTTGTCAGGCACACAGTTGCTGCACAGACATCAAAGACTTGCATTAAAATGCAGCCCACAGCAGCCTTCTGACCCCTCTCCCCAACAAAGAAGAGCCCTCAGCCCTGCCCTGTCCCTGCAGACACTCACGGCAATCCTGCTCGTCAGACTTGTCCTTGCAGTCTTCATCCCCGTCACACTTCCAGTTCAGGTGGATGCATTCACCGTTGCCACACTGGAACTCGTGAGCCGCGCAGGTGTTGAGGGCCTTGGCATCGTAGCCACACTTCTCCACGGACTCGTCAGACTGATCCTCACAGTCTGGCTGGTTATCGCAGACCCACAGGTCAGGGATGCACACGCTGTTGTTACACTGGAACTCGTTGGGGTTGCAGGTCAGAGGGGAGCATTTTCTTTCATCGCTGCCATCCCCGCAGTCATTGTCACCATCACACACGAAGATGATGGAGATGCAGGACTTGTTACTGCACTGGAACTCATTGGGAGAACAGGCTTGGGAATAAAAACAAACAGGTGAGCTGTGAGGTCTCCAACCCACCCCTCACCACTGTGCCAGCTTTAGCACATTAGGAATGTCAGAGACAGGGGGAGGGCACAGAAGCATTATCTTGGCTGTCCTAACCCAAAACATTTTTCCCAATGGTAAACTTCATGGCAAGTAGCAGGTGAAGACACAGTGGTCATCTCCACAATTGTGCCATAGGATGCATCCTCTATGGGCCATAGGCAACCCTGAAGAAGGGGTGGCAGGGCTGTGAGAACTTCAGGTAGGAAGAGTGGGGGGCCAGCTGCAGTGCTACCCTGGTGTCCAGGCAGGAGCAGCCAGATGAGCCCTGGTTTTGGGGTGACAGCAGGGAAGGAGCAGTGAGGCTGCAGGGCCAGCTGGAGGTGATCTGGCATGCACTGGTGGGCTCACACAGCGCTTCGCTTTGCTCCGTGCTGACATTACCAGCTTCCTGACTTTCACAAGCACAGAATCAGGTTTCAGGATTTCACAGTGTGCCTGGTTTTGGACATATTAAGTGGGATGTGTAGGGTAAATATTTAGTGAGTCGAGCATCAATTTAGCTGCAATCTGCCAGTAAGGCCCTTTACAACACACTGAATGCCTTCCCTGGAAATCACAACTCAACATTAACATACAAATGAGGCGTTTGTCAGATAGGAAGCTGAGTGGAGCACTCTCCTCTGCAAGCCTAATGGACAGCTGAAGCAGAGAAGCCTGATCAAACTAAACTTTCAGGTACTCCAGCAATGTGCAGTTCACAATCACTTTATGTCATCAAAATGTGGGGAATCAAAATCCTGGAAGAAATTCTCCAGAAGTATTTTTAGGCAGTTACTTAAAAAAGAATTCTGATTCTGCAGTATCAGTTAACTACAGGAAAGTTATGGCTTTGATAAATTACATGTATAATAGATATATACAAATAAATTACAATACACTCAGTTCAGATGGCAACGAACACCGTGATGGCAAGTGTATCTGGACAGCAGCAGAATCTCTGTAAAGGAGTTGCCATATCCCAGCTTTCAGCCAACGACATGAACCCAGTGGTTTTCTACTGAAATATTATGTCTCCCTTACACCTGGGAATGAAAGTCTATTTATCTAGCAATTAAGAACACGTTCACTTGTGCAAGATATCTATTTGTATTCTAGCTTGCAAACTTGCTGGGCTCTGTCTGTTAAACTAAGCAGCCTGTAGTTTTACATCAGAGTGTGACAATATATGTATTGCTCCCCTTCTGCCCAGTGCTCTGCCCTGTTTGGTCCCAGATTTTCCAGATGTTACTGTGTACACCAGAGTAGCAAGCTGACTAATTAGAAGAAAAAGAGGTTTGCCTGCCTTGCTGCAACGCTACCGTGCGCTGGCTACGACCCAAGCTCCCTCCAACGGGGATAAATGTTAAAGAGAATCTCAGCTGCACTCTGCTCTGTGCCCAATTTGACAGCAGTAATTAAATGCAACAGAGTGTGGTCTCCAAAGGAGCACCCAATGTTAGACACCAAAGTATCACCCAGTCCAGGCCAGTTGCTCAGACTCCTTCTGTACTCAGCAGAGTGTTTTGGATATAGAGAGAGGTCCTCAACAGGCAACTCCTGCCACCTACCTTGGGAAAAGAACTGACCCTTGGAGAGGCTGATACTCCAGAGACTCCTCTCCAAAGAGAGGGAACTGAATGAGACAACTAGTACTAGGAGCTGAATACCTCTCATAAGGACCTGAAATACAAGCACAGTCTGATGGAGAAGCATCTAAAAACTCCCTCTTCACAGCAGAATTGAGACCATTAAAATGCTCTGGTTTTCACATAAATTCTGCTCTTTTTCTTCACCAAGTGTGTTTTTCTATCCTTATCCTATAACTAGAAATACTCTATTAAACCTACTGATCAGCACACAGCCAAATAACCTAACACTCTTTTCAGATGATGCATAATATGGAACCGTCAAGAGGAAATTCAAGGGAACAGTTACAATCTTACCAATCTATCTAAAAAAGGAACTGAGAAACAGGAATATTTATAGGGCTATGTACAGTTTCTGTAACAGGTCAAGGCTAATAGGAAGAAATTGCTTTTCTGGCATTATTTTGATGAATCTCAGAAACTGATCAGTGAGCAAAATTGTGCATAGTCCTTTGATCCCTAATTTTTGGGCAAGATTGTAATGATTTGCACACTCCAAATGTGTATTAATTTCTTTTCCCCCAACTGTAACGAGCCCATCCTTTTCCCCCCGTTATTTTCTTGGTCCCACCTCGACATCTCCTTCTGTCTGTACGCAGTTCCACTTCAGAAATCTGCTGCATTGGCAAATTAGCAACTGATAAACATATGTGTGGGATACACACAGTGAAAGTTTGCACAAAAGCTTCTCCTCTGCACCTACGAATCCCAGCAGAGATACAAAATTATGGATAATCGCAGCCAGAAAATAGTTCAGCTTTTTAATCTCTCATGAGGACTTTCTCAGTGAAGCTTGTGAGTTACTAGCTAGAAAAACTGCGTGGTCATTATTTTATTTATTTTTAAAAATTAAATTTAGTGTGATGACAGTTCCAGAGACTGCATGTTCTCCCTCCACTGAACAAGTGCAGCAGTCAGGCTATTGCTAATTCCCCCTTCCCACCACCACAGTCCTTAGGTGGGGATCAATCTCTGCAGCTCACTTGTGCCACTAAAGCCAGGGGCACTGGCATCAGCCCTGATGGTATCACCTGAACCGGGACAAGGACTAGGAGGTAGAAGAGCAGCTCTTTGTGCTCAGGTCTTCTTGCCTGCAATTACAGTAGCCATATATCTGTTGGGACAACCCATAAGACTTATGGGCTGCAACCAGTGCACCATGACAAGGAGACCTCTGGACAGCCACCAGAGCTGTCACAGGAGACACTGCAGTGGTTGTGGTAGCAACCGGTTGCACTGCCAAATGGGAGCATGTGGTACCTCACTACAGAAGGCTGCTCTGCACACCTCCTGGTGAACTCAAGAGATAAAAATGCTCTTTTCTAAATTTACTGACTTAACAACCAGCTCAAATGGGACAGGTCCTTCCGGGTCACACATGCCTCCAGCAGAGACCGCTGTCTCTGTGTGTGGCTGGCTCTCCTGCTGGCCACGGGAAGGCCAGATAACCTCCCAATTCCTCTCACCCTGCCATTATCCTCTCTGACAGCTAAAATCTGCAGGGCATGCCAGGATAAAGCAAAGTCTGCAGCTTCCAGCCACTCGGGGACTTGCTCTGGCACAAACAGGCAACAGAGGAGAAAAGCTGCTTACAATCCCTCTGTACCCAGGCACGAGCCAGCATGCTCGTGCTCTTCAGGGTCCCTGCTCTGTGGTTTGGTGCTGGTTTGAAGAACCTAATAAAAAGCAGCTCTACAAATTATCTTACATAGCACCTGGAGAGATGAGGATGGGGAAGGAAAGTCCCAGGGACAGTTTACTTCACATCTCCTTTCATAAATCTGTCAGGGTACCTGGGTAGTCCCATCACTACAGCATTTCACTGCCTCCAGAGCATTTAAATAGAAAATGTGCAAATAGTAATTAAATGATCACTGGGGTATTTCTTCTTTGACTCGAGCAATTTGTTTGCATTCTCTGATTTTGCTACCTGTCCTACTATAAGCTTCTATGTGCAAAACAAAGGAAACAAATATTAGCTTGCTTTCCTTAGTGCCAAAGAAATTAATAAATGTCATACTCTAAGGGGCAAAACCTACTTCAAATATGAAGTGATCCCAGTAGAAATCTTGGAAATGTTTGTCAAGAAGTAGTGTTTAACCAACAGGCTTCAAAGCAATAAACAAGAATAATTAAAAAAGCAGTACTGTAGAGTACTGTAATCTGTTAAGGTTCCTCACAGTTTTAGGAAGCAAAATATCACATCTAAATGAGAGCGTCCATGTGCTTTGGCCTATAGACAATAAATACCAGAGCTGTTCTGCATTAATTTCTGCCTTGTACCATATACCACTGCACAGAGGACAACTGTGGCAGTTTTTGCCTCACTGCCTCCAGCTGCAATCTTGACACATCTTTTGGGGAAGTGGAGCAGCAGCAGTTACTGGATAGAGGAAGTTTTAAAAATAGGAAGAGATAGAGGGCAGTTGTGGAGTTAGTGTTTCAGGACTGGCTGCTTCTCTTTTGCCTGGAGCCAGGATTTAACCAGAGGCTTTAGTGAGTAGTCTGGTGCAGCAGGGACAATCTTAGCTCAAGTGCTGCACCAAAAAATTAAGATAATTCTACCACATGCTTTTAAGTGCTTATAGAGAAAAGCATAACGATCTAAAGAGTGCTCTTTGAGAACTGTAATTTCAAAAAAATATATACTTGTACCTAACAATGTTCCTGCGATGGACATCTCTACCAAGCATGGCTCCTCAAATCTGGATAAAACTCAAAATATGTAATAAATAGGATATCTATCATGAATAGGAGCTGGGAATTAAGTACAATGAACTATAACTGCTGCCACTGCTAATCTTTAATTAAACATTTTCTAGCTTTCCAGTAAGAATTAGATATTTAATTCATCTCTCTCCTCCAAAAAAGTCAGTGCCACTTGAAATTACATGAATGACTTAAAGAAAGATAATTATTTGGTAAAATTTCTGGTAAAGTGGATAACAGCAATTACTGATGCTGAAGACAAGAAAATAAGATGAATTGTTACACTGCTTTTTTCTGACACCTTCCCCAAAGCAACTTGTAATGGTGCAACTCAAAATTTCTTATTTGCTTAAATCTGATAATGGATCTTCTGAAGAAGGCAAAGGATGATTTGCATTGGGGAGGGAGAGATCTGCTGACACTTCAACACTGGCTGGTGGACTTCAGAAACTCTCCTTAGCTGTGAGGTTTAGGATCTGAGCTCCACATGGCTGCAGGAGCAGAACACCTGTGCTCCATCTGCCCAGGTATTCTGCTCAAAGCACAAACCCAGTTACCACAGCACACATAAATTAATTTTTGAGCTGGACTATGGATAAGGAGGTCAGAGTCCAGATAGGCTAAATTAAGTTGGACCTCTGAGGCCAGTTACCAATGCTGTCATCATGATAGTTTTGTTTAACTAGTACTTATTTTCAGGCTTAATTGTATCTAAATTATTTGTTTTGTCTGCAGACAATTGGTGTGCTTACCAAATATCTGAATATTTCATACAGATCATCAATCAAATGCCAGTCTTTAGAGCACAGATTCATGCCTAGAAGGACAAGTTTCCCACGGAAAGCTGCCCTCCAGGAAGGGCAGCAAAGAGATAGAGGCAAATGAAGATGACCTTGAAGTGCATTGCTCTGAAAAAATGACAGCCCTCCCATGGAGGGAATAATGCAGCTGAATTGCAGTCTCACTACCAACGGTGGTTGTTGCTATGGTGATTGATACTGAAAAGCCCATATAGACGAAGACTGCAGCAGGAATAGTAATTCCTGATATTGTTCAAACCACTAATGTAGCTAAGGAGCCATTTCATGCACTCTTGCAAATTAATATTTGCATGTGCTCCCTGCCTTTGCCACACTGCTCCCCTCAAACACAAATGAGTTATTTTCCCATTCTCTGCAGCAGCATTTGCATAGTATTACTTAATTATAATGGAGCAACCAGATGCCAAAGCCCCTGCTGATAAATAATAGTCAGTTCAAAAATGTATTTACTGACTTAGAATATATTTCCTGAGAATCATATATTCATTCAAAGTGGTTTAATTTTCTGAAAATAGAATTAATTATGACCCCACAATTTATGGAGAGAAGCAGCTTAGGTACAAAAGGTTTACATGCTCTGAATTTCTTCCCTGTCTTTAATCTTACCTATGTGCAATAAGGTGGCAAACTCAGACTTGTATTCTCTGCAATTTCACCTTGTATTAGGAAAGTTTATCACAGGTTCTTCTGGTTAAATAACTAAAAATTACCTCAAAATACAAACAAGTGAATCCAGCGTAGAGGGTTGAGTGAAATAAAACAACTTGGGAGAAAAGAATGCCTAAGGTAACACTGTGCAGCTTTTTGCTAAAATCCAAGACACCCCACTACAATCTTGTAGGAATAAAGACTTATCACTACTCTTTTATATTCTGTTTGGAATATCATCAGTTGAATCAGACTGGGGATGTTTGGTACTAACCAAAATTTAAATGGAAAAAAAATATGTGGGGATGTGTTTTGTGCATTTCTTTTCTCACTTTGAAAATTGGAACCTGTATGGGACATGCTTACTCCTATTCTCTCAGACATGACTTGCTTATTAAAATGGAAATTTTACAAATTACAGTAATTTGGCAAATCCCTCAGAAACAGCTGATAATATCCATGAAACTAACAGCTGCTCTAATATTATCACACAAATTCCATAATTCTAAGGAACATATAAATGTTCTTTCAGCAATCAGAACAGAGCATTACCTGACAGGGCCGTGATCCTGTGACAGCACACAACCACCTCACATTACTGCGTACACAGACCTCTTGGATTCAGCAGGATCCCCATCCCCTGCAGTTATGGGAACTGCCTGCTCTGACCTTTCTGTGTGACCCGGAGTTAATTTTGCCATTGCGGAGTTTAAAGCACAGACACTTTGCCAGCAAAAGCCTCCTCCATCGATCTTACCTTCCTTCCGTTGGGCAGACTTCCACCCTGTGCTCACCTGCTAATAGAGTCACAAACTGCCTTATGATATACCTGCCTGTCCTCTCCATCACTTTCTGAGTTCTTATGTCCAGCTCAGGAGAGAGACTTCATCAGAATCTTAAAAGCTACACTTCAATCACATCAGCAAGTGACAGCACTATTGGTTTTATTCTCCAAAAAATGGCAAACACTGTTTTTTTTCTGGCTGGGAAAGGTGAGTAATTCAAACCCATGTCTGTCAGTCCCCAGCTATGTCACTGGGTTACCACTTCCTCCTTACTCACATGTTCCAAGCACAGGGATGGCACCAGTTTAACCTGTTGGAAAACTGAACCCATCCACCAGAATCAATTGAGTCTGTAATTAAGGAGGAAAACCTAGAGGTTTGTAACAATCTACAATACTTACCTTTATTAAACACAGATAAGGAACATGGGAGTCACGAAAACTGTGCACACCTCAAAAGCACTTGCAGAGAAATAAAAAAAAAAAAAAAATCTGAATTCTTAGGTAGACTTCTTTGTTGATGGAATTGCCACGCAGGCCTATCTGTGAAAAACAGAGTGAAGAAAAGCCATATTGGCCACCCTCAGGAGACGTTTCTGAATCAATGGGCCAAACAGGTAAGGCAGAGAGAAAAGCCTGGCTTCAGCACGGTAATCTGGCAGCTGCAGCAGTCGAGGGCTCACGGGGTTTAACTCAGCTGAGTAATGAGGGACAAAGCAGTGCTCACGTTGCAAGCAATGAGGTTACTGCCCATAAAATCTCCATTTCCACTAATTTACTTTGCTTGATGGGAATTCTTTGTAAGAGTAGATATTTCTTCTTACTGCGTTTTACTTCACTATTAGACTTAAATATTCACTGCATGTGGAACATGGCACCATTAACTCTTCTGCAGTACAGACAAAACAAGGAAAATGCTGAGAGTTGTCACATCTCACACCCCCAGTTTACCCAACTGTCTCTCACATTTCTCCAGAAACAGAGATACAAAATGTGTTTGAATGTAGGTGCAATAACAATTAAAAAGATGCTTTTGAAATAAGAGTCTGCAAGGCAACTGATCTGAAGAGAAAAGTATCTTAAAAAAGAAGCACCGAGGACACGAGACAACTGGGAGGGTTCAGCGTAGCCAGATTCAAGGTTACGAAGCACATATTGTCCTGAGCAAGTCTATAAAGACAAGACTACTGCAGTGGGTTTGGGAGGGGGAGAGATAAACAGACTTTTCAGGAAACATCCAGTCCCCAAATTCTTTTCAGTGATGTGATATTAGAGGGCACAGCAACATTTGATACAAACAATATACATACATAATGTACCCACAATCCCACAAAAGAATGGCAATCATTTTTAGAAAAAAATGACTTAGATTTTCTACTCAAATGGAAAATTTAAGCACTGAGTGACACTCACTGCAATTAAAAGTGTAAGGGTCATGTGCTAACTGCACTCTCTTTAGTAGTAATGAGATTCCTATGGCATTAGGGTTTGCCCTTCAGTTTCTATGGCTCTGAAATAGAAGGGAACGCTTTGTTTGATTGGGCAGGGATGAAGAATCAATTGTA
>BJBW01012763.1:0-24136 GCA_004320125.1 Scolopax mira | reverse complement strand
GACATGCTCTAACATGCTCTAGGCAATCCTGCTTCAGCACGGGAGTTGGACTAGATGATCTCTACGGTCCCTTCCAACTCTAAAAATTCAGTGAAATTCAGTGAAAATTCAGAGTGACACCCCCCCTGGAAAACCCCCCGCCGTGCCCCTACTTTAACAGGGCACCTGCTTCCCACTGGGGCTGCTGGGTGTCTTGGAGATGGTGGGATACAAGAGGTCTCCTGGAGATGGAGGAGCTCAAAGAAGTCCTGCCTGCTGCAATGCTCAGCGAGTGCCAGAGCCAGAGCAGGATGCTGTCTCCATCCTTACTGATCCCCTCCAGCCTTAGCCCTGACCTTCCTGCTCCAAGGGAAGATGACCACTGCCCTACCCTGTAGCTGCCCAGCCGACACAAAAGACTTTGGAGCAACTGGTAGGACCAAGGCCAATCATAGGTCTGAGACTGTCCTGCCAGGGGGTTGTAATCCCCAGCAGTGCTGCTGATCCGTAAATTCCCAACAAGAGAGGAAAAGCTGACTTTTGGCCAAAACAGGAGGTCTCTGACCAACAGAGGCAGGAAATAGCTACGGTGAGCGAATAAATAAATGGTGCAACTGTAGCTCTGCCTTACATGGGCTTCATGGTGAGTTTTCCTTTGTTTTTTAGGTTGGCTATTTATACCACGGAGCGTGAAAATGATGTCAGCGAAACCCCTGCTCTCTGCTGTGAAGAAAACCAGTCCCAAGAATTTCTGGAGGGCTGAGAGACCTCCTTAACCAGCAAACTCAGAGGCCATTCACAAGGTTGGCAGAGCCAGCAGGAAACTCCAGATGCTGTACAATTCTCAAGGAGTCCTCTCCACTTCACGTACCCGGCTTGGAGGCCAATTGTCCCAAACCCATCTAGGATATGGCTCTGGCTCTGTAAAAGTTCATTTGTCTCTCATAACCCCTGCCAGAACATCTCCAGCTCCCTCCTAGCCTCCTCCTTCTTGCTGTCTTTCTTTTGTGCTCCCTTTTTTTCTGTCTCATTCTGCATCTCAGCTCATAAGGGTTTCAGCTCCAACCTGCTCAGCCCAGGTCTCCCTCAGGGGACAGGTGGTGTCCATCTCCTTCCAGGGCTTTGCTGCTCCCCTGAGAAAGCCCAGGAGATATTTTGGAGAGCTGAGCTCCCAGCCGGGCCACCCCCCTGCTCACATTGGAATGGGAAAGCTCAGGTTCAACCCAGAATAGGGAAAGTCCACCAAGTTCAAGCTGAGCCTGCTTGTCAGCAGATGGCAGACAGCAATGGCCATGCTTTGTGAGAGGAGAGGAATAGACCCTTCCTTCCCACCGCCTTGATCCCCTGCAGTTAGGAGTGGTGGCGACGAGCCCACACGAGCTGCTCCACAGCCAGCGAAGCCTCAGCTGTCAGCCCCAGTGCCCGCGGGGTGGGAAGGGAAAAGCCAATGCGAGTTCAAGGGTTGCCGGTGTACTTGAGACAAGAAAAACTCCTGCTGGTGACACATGCATCAGGTGTTTCCAGACGATAACAAAACCTGCCTGAGGTCATCGATATTTAATTAGCAATGAGGTTGGTTAAACATTATCCCGAGGGCAGGAGGGAGGGGAAAAGTGCTGAATTGAAGAAAGAGATTTAACTCTTTGCAGAGAAAGGCGAGGAAGAGGGAAGGTTGCCTACAAGGAGAAGAGGTCTTTGTGGTTGGACCCCATTGAAGTCTGACATTAGGTTGGCTGGAGGGTGGAAAACCTATGGGGTACATGCCTCTTGGGGCTGCGAGAGAAAGAGGTACTTTGCCTGGAGTGGAATCAAAATGAGCTAAAATTGGAAGCTCAGCGCTCCTGCAACCCCATGGCCCCAGGGAGGATGAGCATGGCCACTGGACCCAAATGCTAGTGGGAGACGAGGCTCGTGGCTCATCTGGTTTCCCCACTGGAGCCCTCCCAGCTGCGGCCGTGCCGGTGGCTGGGGCACCAGATGTCTGAGTCACAGCCCTGCTACCCGCACCGATTCACACCTGGGTCCCGGCCTCACCACCGTCTCCCCCATTTCCTCTCTTGGCTGATCCCCTGGCACCCATCCTATCCCCCTGCCCCGGGGAAGCCCGGATCAGAGCTCTGCGGTGAGGAGGAGGAGGGAGGCAGAGGGGTTGGGCTTACACAGGGTTTCCCTTTGGAAGGAAGGCTTGGGCTGAAGAAGACAGGATGCTGAGGGATCAGAGTGGGGGTGGGGGTGTGCATTTTGGCCCTCTAAGCACAGCCTGACACCTCAGTCCACCCCAGGAGGAGATGCTGTGAATGTCTGGCTCACCCTGGGGCACGAGAAGCAAAGCAGCGTGCGATGGAGGGTGAAAGATGCCATGTCACCAAGGGAAGGGAACAGCTTTGGTGCTGCAGCTTTTGTATCCTCATGCTCCTTCCCCAGCCCTGCAACGGGGAAGCTGCAGACCCTGGAACAGGGAGGTGACACTCGACTGCATGGGGCGAAGGGCACTGAGCAGGGCAGGACCCAGGTGAAACAGCACCAAAATCTCACTAACACCCACCCTGTTCCTTCCTTCCCTGGCCCCTTGCTGTCCCCCTGCTGCTCCCTGCCACCTCCCCCCCCTCCCCCCAAAATCCCCTCTTGGCTGCCCTGAAACTGACACCCGCAATTACCCTTGAGATCACAGGGACCTGCTGAAAGAGTGAGCGTGAGCCAGGCCGGGGGGGGACGACATGAAAAGCAGCCGCAGCCCCTGCCCGCAGCCGGGCCCCCCTCCGCGCCAGCAGCCCCCCGGCACCGGGGACACCTGGGGAAGGTGCTTGCTGGGAGAGGGAAGTGGGATCCTGCTGGAAGATGGAGAGCACAGCACAGCCCTGATTGGGATGTGGCCAGCCGCAGCTCCCACAGACCCACCGGCATCCCCAGCGTCTGCTCCTGACCCACGGGGGAATACCCTCTCGAGGGGAGATGGGTAAAGCTGGGCTGGTGTTCACCCACCGCCCCCTTTGCTTGCTCCACCCCAAGCAGTGGCCTTTGCTGATGCTCGGTGTCATCTCCCCAGGGCTGCTGCAAACTGTCCCTCCTGCATCCCTGGGAGCGGTGGTGATGGTCTCCCACTAGGGAGCCCACAGGAGGGATACCCAAAAGCAAAACAGCCTTCAGGGAAAAGGTTTGCACAGACCCCCAGCGCGGCAGCATGGCAAGGGCCTGTGGCTGGGATGGGGTCAGCAGCAACAGGTGTCCACGGCAAGGATGTCACTCCCCTTCTCTGCATCTCGACAAGCCACCCAGCACAGCTGTCTGGCACTCCTAGGACCTCACCCTCTTGTTATCCCTGCTTGTCACCAGGGCTGGGCACCGAGGAAGAGGAAGGAGGTGAGGGACAGAGAAATAAACTCCTGCTGAGCTTCATCCACTCACCAGGAGCGGGTGTACTCCTGCTGTCTCACCTCCAGCCAGTGATATTCGTGGGCACAGCCTGCATGCCCTGCATGACCCCATGTGGGTCCTCACTGAGGTCCTTCAGGAGTGGGAGAGGGAATGAAGCTGAGGTGGGGCAGGTGTTGCAGTCCTGGTCCCCCTGCACCTCCCTCACCCACGAGCTCTGAAAATGGAGGAGGGTGGGAAAAACGAGCAAATCCCTCATGCTGAGGTAGAGGAAAGAGCAGTGGTGACCACCCTCCACCCCCCCCACCCACCAGTGAAGGAAGAAGCTGCAGCCCCAGGCAGGGCGGAGCAGGGAGGCAGATGCAGGGATTTCATCTGTGAGGAGCAAGGAAACGTCCCGGAGCTGTTTGATCTCATTGTATGGGGGGAAGTGGGAGTGGGCGTCCAGCCTCGCTGGGACCAAACAAAGATTATAAATACCTCCCGCCATCAACAGCTCCTCGCCGACCTGGCCCGCCGGGGCCCTGGTTGCTGGCTGGTTCCCAAGGGGAACTTTAGTTTCCATCCAGCCCTCGAACACAGTGGGAGACAGGAGCAGAGCACACGGCAGAGAGCTCCGGCCATAGAGCTGGGGGGAGGATTGGTCTGTGCGGGAGGATGCGCACGGAGGCAGCCTCTCCCACCGGCCATACACAGTGGGAACTAGCCTCACTGTGGCTGGTGTCAAAAGTTCAAAAATACGTATTTTAAAAACCCTCTGATGTGGCGGCTGGGTATGAAATGGTGCCTGAGCCCAGTGAGAGCCTCGGAGAGGTGTTCCCACATCCCTTAAGGGCTCTGGGCTGGATCCGCTTCAATCCTTGGGTTTGAACATGGTGCTGCCAAGAGCGCTGCCCGCCACCAGGGTGCTTTGGGGTTGGCTAGGGGGCCAAGCCCTGGCACTGCCTCTTGAGCAACACCTGGGAGTCCTGGAGATCCCGGCACAGCAGCTCTCCCCTCTGGGAAGGGAGGACAACCCTGCACTGCGTTTTGGGGAAGTTGGAAGAAGATAAATTTAGGCTTCTTCACTATGCCCAGCGGCTGCCGCAGAAACACGTGAGTCCCCAGCACCGTGCTTGGGGCAGGGGGAGGTTGAGAAGACTTCCCAAAACTCATGTGAGCTCTGGTAAGCCCAGACAGGGAGTTATGCTGCACCAGGACCACTGACACCAAACATCAGGAAGGCCATGGTGGCCATGGGGATGGGGAAGCTTTGGCTGGGCACAGGGACCTCAGGGTGCTGCCAGGGCTGTGGTCCCTGAGCAGGGCTGCCCATCACCCCATCACCCCACGCAGGGAAGGCCAGACCTCCACAGGGACCCATATTCCCTCCCTGCATCCATCCCCCCTGGGTCTCACAGGCACTTCTAAGGGCTGGTGAGAAGCCAGCGAGATGTCAGGTACAACAGTGGTTCTTGGGGGAGGGAGGGAGGGGGCTGCAAATCAAACACACGCCGTGCTAGGAAAAGCCCAAGGGAGCTGCTCCAGCAGAAAAGCTGCTGTTCGGTGTGTGAACCCGGCCACGGCTCCCCCAGGGCAGCCTCTCTCCTCCATCCAGCATACTTGAAGCTCCCTGCCTGTCACCAGGATCAAAGGCGGGAGGCAGGGGTGTCAGCTGGGCCACTTGTGAAGCCGACTGTGGGAGCCAAGACCTCCAACTTGAACCCGTTTTTGGGGTTTTGGTTTTTTTGGTTTTTTTTTTTCCATTTATTATTTTTCCCCCTTGGGTGTCCTCACACGCTTCTAGTGTCTCCGCTCCAGCATCGCAGCTGCATCTTGTTTCATCTCCAGCGAGTGAAAGAGGCAGCACCAGAGCCAGATGTGCCCCAGGAAGGCTGGAAAAGTGCCCCCCCCTCCCTTCCTCGGGGATGCCGGGTCCCAGCCCCTGCACTGCTGGCAGCTGGGGGTGAAATCCAGCCCCACTTCCCAGCCCCGGCTCCAGCTGGGATGGGGCAGGTTCCCACGGTGCCCGGCGCTGTTTCAGCGGGGTCAGGGCTGTGCCTGTCCCGAGGCACAGGATCTTTTCTCAGGGGGAGGTCAGTGGCCATTCTGGAGCAGGGGACATGTGCCCAGGGAGCTGCATGTGCTGAATCAAAAAAAAAAAAAAAAATGTTAATAGAAGGTGGGTTTAAAAAAAAATTAAATCATAACCCCTGGCTAAAACTAGGCTCTGGGGAGCTGCTAGACCAATGTGTCATCTCCACTGTTTGCTGCCTGTTGCTCTGGGGACTGTCCTCAAAGCAGATGGAGGCCCTGCAGGATGGGGAATCCAGGGGTTGGGAACAGGAAGCTTTGCCAAAGCCAGGCCGGTGTCCCCTGGCTTTGCCCTCCACGAGCATGGTTATGTGGGGACCTCCCAAATCTGGATCCTCAGAGCTGCCCAGCAAAGTGTGAGGGAGGCTTCAGGAAGGCCTTGGAAGGGCCAAGAGAGATCACATAGCTCCAGGTGACATGGCCTCAGCTACGTGGGGTTTTCTCCAGGCAAACCCCACCAGCCAAGCCCTTGGGGACAATGTCCAGCACACCATCCAAAGAGAGGAAGGAGCGCCACCTCCTGACGCTGGGTGCCCTCTTGTCCCCAGGATGGGTAAACTTAAAAAGTTTCTTTTATGCTTCATTTTTCCTGCCCCCACCACCCGGTGCTTAATCAGTCAGCAATCATTGCTTCAGCAATCATTCAACCAAGTCCAGCACAATGTCTCAAGCCAAAGCAGCTCCTCCAGTTAGACATGGGGCAAGCATCTTCAACAATGACAGCACTTCTTCAGGACTGCTTCCTTCTAATTAGATGCTAATTTGACTAAAAGTTCCCTCCACTGACATTGCCACTTTAAAATACATTCACCAGCCCCTCAGTCTCCACTGGAGCTCCCACCACAAGGTCTGATTGGGTAAAACAAGGTGCTTTTGTCAAGGCATGACATAAGCTTCTCATGGATGCTCATCCCCAACACATCCCAGTTTATCCCGATAATCCCAGTTCCCTTGCTGCATTTGATGTTTTGATGTAAGCTGCAGTAGCAGACAGCAGCACACACATGCTTTAAAACAGCCACCTCACTGCTGAGTGGAGACCACCTAAGGGTTCCTGACAGGCAGGAAAACCTCGCTCTACACAGCTGCTTCCAAAACTGCAGCCTCAAGACAGATGGAGTTTGGAAATTTCACTTTCCTGGATTGGAGGAAGACTAATTGAAGGCTCTTCTCTACCCACCTGCTGATTTAAGAACTTGTAGATGGAACAAAAAAATTTAAAAAAAAAAATAGTGGTGAGATCTCTCTTGTTACACTTGGCTGGAATCGGGCAGCAGGTTCATGTGTTAAACGAGGCTGACAGGGAGCCAGGCAGCTTGTGCAGTCATGGAGTCTGGTTTCTAGGGAAACAAGGTAAATGTTTTTCCTCCTTCTTGCCACCTTTTAACTCTTCAAAGGCTCTTACGCAGCACCATGGGTAATATTCTCCCCACTCACCTTTCTCTGTTTCACTTAAGAGCAAATCTATTCAAGCAGGGTCCGTCTCAGAGCAGCGTGTCACGTTGGTGTGTGGATCTGGAGCTTTCTTGCCTCCACCACAGCCACGTCTCCAATTATGGTCAGCAAAGGCTACGCCAGTGCAATTATCTAAATTTACACCAGCCTTCAGCCAGGCTACAGCCCCGGGCACGAGTGATCTCACTATTGCAGCTGGAGGTAGACAAGCTCCCAGGGCCACCACTGCCTTTCTTGGTATAAGGGCTTCCCCGGGGACTGGTGCTGCGCCGGCTCCGGGTCCCACGCACAGACACCCGTCTCCTCTGCTCTTCACCAGGAGACCACCCGGGCTGGGAGCACCAGCCAAGCTGTCTCGCCAGGAGCAGACGGAGTATTTTGAGCCATGCAGTAACCCAACACCTGTGGCTCCCATCCCTTCTCCATGAGGATGGGATGCGGGAGTCACCCTTGTCCCCTCCAGGGCGGTGGGGCTGGCTGCTGTCACCAGACAGAGCTTGTGGATTCAGGAATACCCAAGCTGCTGCCAGGTAGGAACTTGTCACCTGCTGCTCCGGAGAAGAGCCACAAGCTGCATTTGCAGACAGCATGCGGGTCACGTCCCCTCCGTCACAGGGAAACTGGAGAGTTTCCATGGCAACCACCAGCATCAGCCACCTACCTAAAACTTAGCAATGTTTCACCAATCCGAAGTAGTTTCATTTATTTCAAAACCAGCTTGATTCAAAGGAGCTCTCTCCAGCCACCCAGCAGAGGATTAACATGCAGAATAATACAGCAGTTATTACAAAAATTTAGGGCTCTTGCTTTACCATTTCACACAACCAGAGGAGCCTCGCTCTGCCCCAAAATCTTTACCCTCCCAAAACTGCAGTTGCAGCTTCTTTCTCATTACGGGAGCCCTGCTATGAGTTGGATGCTCATGAATTGCTCCCAATTTAGACATCAGGAACAAGTTCTTTCCAATGAGGGTGGTGGAGCACTGGGACAGGTTGCCCAGGGAGGTGGTTGAGGCCCCTTCCCTGGAGACATTCAAGGTGAGGCTCGATGAGGCCCTGGGCAACCTGGTCTAGTTCGGGGTGTCCCTGTGACTGCAGGGGGGTCAGACTAGATGACCTTAGAAGGTCCCTTCCAGCCCAGGTGATTCTGTGTGATTCTGTGTGATTGATTCCTGTTACTGGGGGGTATATTCTTCCTTGCCTAGTATCGTAAAAAGTACCATCTAGACAAATGGAAGTCAAGAGCCAGGGAGGGTATGAAATTTCTTTGTTCAAGCATAAGAAACATGTGACTAATGGGGCCAGGTCACAAGAGCTCCACATGAACAAAATTAAAGTCTTGGTTTTTTGATCAGACTCAATTCTAAAAGCTTACATACATGGTAAATAATAGGAGGAACATTAAATTGTCACTTTAGAGAAAACTGGTTTTAAAGGCTATATTAGGCTAGGAATTAGATGGCTTCTCGCAATAATAGTCATGAGGGCAAAATCATTAACAAATTATATAACAAAACTTTCTTAAACCTGACAGAAAGAAGCAGCTTTGCTGCATGGCTACGTCCAGTAGTGTCGTGGTTTAACTCCAGCCGGCTGCTAGGACCATGCAGTCACTCGTGCAGTTTGCTCCTTTCTCCTCTTGAAGGACAGGGAGAAGAGGGAGCAAAGGAGGGGAAAGGGAAATGAATAAAAAAGCCTTGTGGGTTGAGATAAAGACAGTTTAATAAACAGTAACAGAAAAGGAATAATAATAATTACACAAGTCATTCTTACCACCTTCCCAAGCAGATATTCTGCATTTTCCCCCCTGGCCAAGCCCTGTTTATACATTAAGCATAATGTCTATGGTACAAAATATTCCATTGGCCATTCTGTTGTTCTGTCTATGCTCTCCCTCAGCTTCTATGGGAAGCTGAAGAGAGTCCTTGAAAAGCATAGACATTGCTTAGCAACAACTAAAAAAACATGCATTATTGAAATTCTCTTCACAGCAATCACTAGGAAGAAAGGTAACTTTCCCAGCTGAAACCAGGACAAGTAGGCAACAGACCCTTACCAAGTTTATTTATACCTTGTTAACCTAATTATTCAGGAGAAGTAAAGATGGGGCCTTGAGCAATCTGGTCTAGTGGGAGATGTCACTGCCTGCAGCAGGTGGGCTTGGAATTAGACTATCTTTAAGATCTATTCTAACCTAAACCATTCTATGATTATCCTACAGATTTTCTGATGCTCGGATGTTACCACTGTATTTTCAGCTGTAACAGGTTTTTTTTTCCCTTTTCTTTTTCTTTGTAAGGTGGCTGGCTGGCTTCTGATTGCTGTGGTAGTCATCACTGTCTTCCTGTCTTACTGCCTGGCAAGCTGTTTCTCCCCACTCAGTTTTCTACATTTCAGATACTGGAGCAGCTATGTCCATAATGAGCAGGAGCTCTTTGACGAGGCGACAGACCAACACTCCAGGCTGTATGCCATGCAGCATGTGAGGAAATTCTTTGGCTTTGTCCCAGGGAGTGAAAATGTAAAGGAAATCCGTATCCCATCCCTCAGAGAGTGGCAAGCTATTTCTGGACTGGCTTTTCTAAAACGAGTGGATGATGAGCACTATGACTACAGCCTCCTCCATGACTGGGCACTCAAGGAGCCTGTAAATGGAAAATACTTGAAGACTGATGAAGATCCTGTGATAAGAACGCAGCTCTGAGGGCCCAAGGACCTACCAACACCTTTGCAGAAAAGCAGGAACGTCCGAGTCCTGAAAGCTCAGAGCTGAGCCATTCTGGAACTTTCTGATGCCTTATTACGTTGATATATAAAGCATGTGAGCAAGTACATCTTGCCAGTGTAGTCCTTCAGTACGCACGTACACACTTCTCTCCTGATGGCATCTGACTTGTGTGGGATGTGATGTCTATGTCTGGATTAGGGTGGGCTGTTTCAAGCTGCAGCACTCTGCTTTCTAATAATTGTGCAAAAAGGATGAGTAAGTACTAGGAGACAAAGTTATTACCAAATGTTTTTTTCTTTCCTCCCATTGAAAATCTTTACAAATTAATAGCTAGACTTTGATTGGATCCTATGAATTGGTCTATTCTGTGCAGAGCAAAAGCAGATGTCCAGTTTTCTCTGTGACCTCTAGCAGAAATACCTTATATTTTTCTTCTTCTGTATCTTTCCTGTATTACGTGAATAAAATATACTGAGCTAACTACAAGCTAAATCTGTGCAGAAGAAAGATAGGGGGAAACTTCAGCAGCAAAGTCTAGATACAGAGATAAGAGAACTTCCAATTCCAGTAAGGAGATAGCATGCCCACTGAGAGACCCAGGATGAAGGGGTCCAATATGCAGCAGCTGCATGAACAAACACTTTACATGTGGAAATCTGAATTCAAGAGTATTCTGGCTGAACGCAATAGCAAGGTTAGCCTCCCATTTCTTTTAGATATACTTCAACATGTCTGTTGTTCATGTGCTTGCCTATGGTACAAATAGCAAATCAGGATGGGAAACAAATCTCGCTCTGTGCAGTAAGGTTTGCTCTGGCTGTGAAAAACTTACAATTTAGTCATATTACTGTGCCCATAAATATTACTGTGATTAAAACCTAATGAATTTAGTGAAAGAAGGCTTAACGATGTTTTTGTGTTAATGTAATGTGTATGATGTGATGTTACTGCATCTTCTAATTCCCTGTGCAGAAGTCTCTAACTCTAAGGGGAGGAAAATGCCTACCACAGCTTTTCTTAATGCAGCCTGTATTACCTTGCCATGTACACATATGTGCTCCAAAGCAATACACTAGATTATAGGATCTGCTGTTAATAAATAATCCCAGAGTGTTGATGTGGAAAACCATAATTATTTAGTACATATTACTAGAAAACACAGGAACCAGAAGTAAGTTAAAATGCAGATCTTGGTAACTGTGTTTAGTCTTGAAGATTTAAACTTCTAAACAAAAGCAAGCACTTTAGCAAATGATGTATGAGCTGAGTAACTGGAATACTGTGCACATTTTACATAACTAAAAAAATTCTTACAAATTTCCACATATGCATGTCACCTGAATCCCGAACTGTCAGATAACAGAACTGCGCCTTGGGCAGCAAACAATCTCTGTTAGTAAACACAGTCTTTAAAAATCTTTGTGGTTTGTTTTTTTTTTTTAATTGACTAAGATGGAACACTATTTGTTAGTCAAAAAAACCCTATACTGATGTCTGTATCAAAACAACAAAAAAGTAACTGCTGTCTTTATTCTATGTTGATTCTCTTCCCTTGTATTAGAGTACCATTATAAAAACGATGCAGTATTTGCAGTTAAGAGTGAGCTGTCAAATTCTTTGATCTTCTCACTAAATTAACCTTTAAATTAAGCCCTATGGTTTCCAATTTTGGGAACTATTACTATTTGCCCTTTAATTTTTTTTATAGTTTATAATTTAAAATACTGAGTGGAAGTACTAGCTGTATCTGTCATCGTGAAGTCAGCCTGCTGCTAAATAGACTATCATCCATGAGCATACATTAACCTATACTGCTAAACACGCTAGCACTATAGGTGATTTGGTGTATTTCCCTCTACTCCTATGCTCCCTGAAACATGTTATGTATTGGTAGTGAAGATACAGCTTTCAAAAGAATTCATGCTTACAGAAAAATCAATGAGTTGGTACTAAAGAGTCTACCGTGTTTGCTAAAACCTGAGTCATCTTACCCAAAATCAATTTAGAACAGCAGCTTGCTCACTTGAACTGAAAATTTTTGTATTTACGTCCGCAGTAAAAGTTTTTCTGGAACTCTTTGCTTGTAAAATGCACCCAAGGGAAATGTGCTGGCTGTAAGCCCGGGAAACTGACGCACCTTAAAACTACTCTGTACCAAGTACCCATCAGGATCTGCTGTTGTTTAATCCTCAACACTTAAATTCATCTTTGCACTTAACTCCCAGTATTGGGACTCCCAACATCACTGCCTTGATGAATCCTGTTCTGCACTGACGCAACGATGCTGCCTACACAATGTGACCCCTGAAATCACTGTGAACCCTTCCTGAGAAGTTTGCAGGTGCTTTTGAACTCCAACCTGTACCACCAACTGCTGGGGTTTTTTTTTCCCAGGTGCCTCAAGTGAACTTCCAATTTCAGCCTGAAAATGGCATCCAGCTGCCTCTGTGGTGCCATTCCTACAGCAACAGTTTTGAGTCCCCTTCATCTCGCTGGTCCCTGTAAGTGCCCAGTGGAAGAACGAACTGTCAGTAAACAGGGGGGGGGACACGACACCGCAGTCGATCGCTCTTTGCGAAAGCAGCCGAAAATCATTAAAACTAATTACTTTGAGCCTCACAACCCCCTTCCGACTCGAGCAAGGACCCCATCATCACTAGGACCGCCCGCCCTTCCTCTTTTTTCCTCAGCCCAAAGCCATCGACCGCCGATCGGGGCGCCAGGCATGCCTAGCCGATGGCGGAGGGCAGCGCGCAGGCGCGGAAGCGGCGTGGAGCGGGGCGGGCGGCCCATGGCCCTTGGCGGCGGCGGCGGGAGGTGGAGGTGGCGGCGATGACCGACTACAGCGAGGAGCAGCGTAATGAGTTGGAGGCCCTAGAGTCCATCTACCCGGACTCCTTCACGGGTGAGCGTCGCCGGGGGTGGTGGGGCCCGCTGGTGTGAGGGAGGAGGGGGAGGTCCCGCTGGGGCCTGGCCCTCCCGGGCTCCTTTGGGCCTCTCCTTTGAGTTGGATGGTTCGGGTTCATTTTTTTCTTGATTTTTTACCTCACGAAAGGGCCTGATGGCCGCTGGGCTGCTGTGCCAGGGCGTGAAACGCCGCCGAACGGCGGCGTTTCACGCCCTGGCACAGTAGCCCAGCGTAGGCTTCCATCTATCCATCCATCCATCCATCCCTGTATCCCAGCTGTGGTGGGACTCCCAGCTGAAGTGTGTTCTATCCCAAAGACTTTCATATGGTGGGTTTCCTGGATTTCCAGGAATTCCTAAGTAGCCATCAAACAATTAAAGGGTACCTTGCCACGCTAGCTAATTGTCATAGAAGGGGAAGACCCTTGGGATCATTGAGTCCAACCATCTACCCTGCTCTACAAAGTTCTCCCCTAAACCATATTCCCCAACACCACATCTAAATGACTCTTAAACACATTCCAAGGATGGTGACTCAACCACCTCCCTGGGCAGCCTATTCCAATGCCTGGCTACTATTTCTGTGAAAAAGTCTTTCCTGAGGTTCAGTTTAAACCTACCCTGTTGTCAGTGTCTCCCATAATATCCTCATTAGAAAATTAAGGAAGTGTGGGATAGATGAGGGGGCAGTGAAGTGGATTGAGTCCTGGTTGTGTGACAGGACTCAGAGGGTTCTAATTAATGGAGTGTGGTCAAGTTGGAGTGGTGTCCCCCAGGGGTCAGGTTCGACTAGATGATCTCTAGAGGTCCCTTCCAACTCTGACAAGTCCGTGATTCCGTAGCTTGAAGCCATTTCCTCTTGTTCTGTCACTAATTACCTGGGAGAAGAGACCAGCACCAACTTCTCTACAGTGTCCTTTCAAGTATTTACTCTGCCCAAAATCCCACAATGTTTTACTTGGCAGTAACATCACATAGACAATTGTGATTTAATCTGAACATCTTTGAGGCTTTTCAGTTGTTCATTAAAAGTACATGAACTGACCTCTGACAGCTGGAGATGCTGAATCACTGATAACTGATATGGAATGAATATGCTTTCAGATAGCCTCTGTTGCTTATTCTCAGTTATTGTTCTTTCATGCTCAAAAGGAGGAAAAAAGATTGCAATAGCACATTAGTAATTTGGCAAAATTCAGTTGATACCATTGGGCATAGGTTATCACTGTGGTACAGAGCAGCCCTTATTTGAGGATATGGTCTGCAACCTGCTGCGTGATGAGGTTTCTAGTCTGTGAAACTTTGTATCTCAGAGCTTGCAGTTTGTGCATCTCTGTAGAAGTCCTTGATGCCTGTCTTCTAGCTGCCTAGTTCATGCAATTTTATTAGTAGTATATTAGTACATCTAGTACTAAAATGTATGTTACTTGAGTAGTACATTTTTGAAGGAAAGCACTGTTTTTTTCCTTTTTTGTTTGAAGAAGCATTTGCTATGTTAAGCTGTTGTAAACATAGAAATGGGTGCAGACATAATGTAAAAATAGTCCAGGTTAAGAGTGCACTGGATGCTCATCACACATATCTAGCACAGCAAAGAAAACCAGCTTTGGGAGCTTTCTGCCTGCATTCAGTGCACTAACATAAGTCACGTGATGGTAGGTAGGTTTGCAGCTTTTGGAAAAGTGAAACTTGCGAAAGAGAAAACTTCCCAAAAGAGAAACTTTCTAGTATTGTTCATGTTATGTGCTGTCACTCAAAGAGCACTTCAGACACTCAAATGTATATGGAAAATAGCTGTTAATTGAAATGGTTTTATTAATAGCCAAAAAAGTCTCCTTAATGCTGTATCAAGAGCATCCTTGCTTCGTGAGTCCTCAAGAAGTTCATTTTTAATGATATGAAGAAGTAGTTATCTGATTTAAGGAATCTCACTTTTTTCTTTCTTTTTTTTTTTTTTAACAGTATTGTCAGAAAAGCCAACGACTTTCACAATCACTGTGACATCTGAAGCAGGAGAAAATGATGAAAGTAAGTTGATCATGTCTTAAACATATATAGGAGGAGTTTCTGTGTTAGCCTAATTCTGTCACCAAGGAGTATACCTCCACTGAAGTCCTCTTAGGGGCCTGGTCCTACAAACATTCCTCAGAAAACATAGTTCAAGGATTCTGGTAATCTGTGTTTAGTTTACACAAGTGCTGCTTTCTCTCACTGTGGCTACTTTCTGACATGATGAATCTCAAATGCTTTGCAGTGTAGCTCCAAAAAGAATGGATTATCATCATCTGCGTATTAGATGTTGTGAGGTGTTTTTTTCCTAGGAACTGTATGTATACCGACCAGATGGGAGAGCTGAATATCTGTGTTGTGAATATGTAGCCCTTAAGGAACAGTTCCAGAACAAAGAGCTGTTGGTCCCAAGTCCCTTTGTGTTTTGTTGGGTATCGGTGATTGAATGGGCTTGTGGGAAGAAAGCCTTGCTCCACGTAAATTTGAGAACCACTGTTCTGGGTTACTCTACCAGAGGGAAGAAATTGCTACCATCTCCTTCAGTTTTAAAGGAGTAAGTCCTGCTCGGAGCAGATAAAGAGGATGCTGGGCTGCCACGAGTGGGAGTTGAGGAACAGAAGGAAGGCTTCTCCCTGGTATTCTGGCAGGATATGTGAAGGGAACTTGATTTGCTTTGTTTCCATATTGTCCAAGCTCTGCATGGCTTCAGGTGAAGCATGTTCTCTTTAGGTGGTTTTCTGTGTATTAACTTGAACTGGACGTTTTGTCCTTTTCACATGATTTATGTGGAGCACTGGTACCCAACACAGAGTTTAATAATCTGGACAGGCAAACAGAATTTAACACATTAGTAAGCTGAGATTCTCTCTAGCTCTGTTATTAGTGCTCATCCTTGTTTTCTCCAGCTTTACGTGGGATATGAGGGAAAACAAATTACTGCTCTAGTACCCACCCACCGTGCCACAGAAAGTTTTCCAGTCTTTTAAAAGTCCTTTCAGACGTCAATAGCCTGTAATAGTTTCTGTAAGGGTAAACTTCATCGTAATAATTTTTCAGAACTCTTGCATTATATTTAAATTTGTTCATATAGCTTTAACATCTGTTTAAGATGACCCTTTGAGACAAGAATAATTTATATTTTAAAACCTTTAGTCTACTAATGCCATTGAAAAATAAACAATTGCAGTTATATAACGTTATCACCATAAGAATATGTGGTTTTTATCTTATAGCTGTCCAAACAACCCTTAAATTTACCTATAGAGAAAAATATCCTGATGAAACTCCGCTTTATGAAGTTGTCTCACAGGAGAATCTTGACGATAATGATGTCACAGACATAATTAAGCTACTAGAACAACAGGTAAGGGAAATGGAATATCTCAATTCAGCTTGATATCACTTCACATTTTATCCAGAATTTCTCTCTTTTTGAGAGAAAAAAAACTTCAGTTGTTTTCTGAGGTATGTGCTACTGGTTTGAAAAGTATTCCATACAGTAGAGATAAACTTTGAGGTTTGAGTCTTTTAAATTACATTGTTGAGTGAAATTATGTTGATGAGGTAAAGTACAGGGGCTAGTTCAGTGTGCAAAGGTACAATAATGAAACAGAAGTGCTGTAGAGCTTCTCCTTTAGCTTATGGTAAATTTATTTCATATATAGGATTTGTGAAAATAAGTCATTTCAGTTTTACTAGGAAAGATCTAAAAATGCTACATTGATTCTTGATTCTTTTTAATAACACAACTCTTTGTGGGGGGAGGTGGAATACCTCTTCAGCCTTTGGGATCAGTGAGAGTACATTGTAAAGGAATAAGAAGGAAACACACCTTTGATTTCAGAAGTGCTTGACAAGTCCTCCCTGACTTAAAATTGCCATAATATGTTCAGTAGACACTCGCTTTTTTCAGTTTACTTCATATAACCTTCCTTCCATCAACTGATGTATTTTGGTTTTCCTTGGAAGGTGTTCCACTTCAGGGAGGAATGTAATGGGATTAAAGGATAAGCCATTTCAGGAGAAAAGAGATTCTGAGTGACTGTTGTCTCTTAAGATTTATGGTATTCAAATCTTGACAGTTGTGTTCCAACTAAAGGTTTTGTTAAAATGCCTTCCTGATGTCTGTAATATGTTGCTAACCTGAACACAGAGATCATCAGTGGTGTTCACTGTACACCCATTTGGGGGTAACTTTAACTGGAATGACTGGCCAGTTGACTTTAATTTTACAGTGAGCTTTTGAGTCTGGTGCAGAGCGTCTCAGCTGCGTTACCTGCATTTGCATAGCATAATGCTTCTAAAACATGTATGCATTCAGCTGATGAAGGTTTGAGGTTCTCCTTCTGTTTGAGGTTGCCTTCTTTTGTTGCAGGCAGAAGAAAATTTAGGAATGGTAATGATCTTCACTCTAGTCTCAGCAGTACAGGAGAAATTAAATGAAATAGTGGATCAAATAAAAACACGAAGAGAAGAGGAAAAGAAACAGAAAGAAAGAGAAGCAGAAGAAGAAGAGAAAGTATGTAAAACAATCCTTTCAACTAAAAATTTCCTGCTTTTTTTAAATGCGTGGGGTTGATGCAGGAGCAGTTCCTGCTCCCCTCTTTTCAGAGACGTATTGCACGTTCACAATCCCTTCTAGCAGAACTCCCTAAGGCAGGGACAGGGATAGGATTTTTCCAAAATTCAGTCAAAGTTGCTATAGCCAGTTTCTTGTTTGAAGAGGCAAGAGGTGATGGGGAGCAAAAAGGGATAGAACATGGCATGCTACACACATGCTGAAACTCTCCCTTCCTTCCTAGACTCAGTGGGTAGGGTGGAAGCAGTGAGACCAGTCTTCAAGACCTGGTTTGTCCTCCCTGCACATGTGCTTTCTACCAGCCACTGTGGAATGGTTTTTCTATTTGTGGAGTGTGCTGTGAAAAGTTTAACTACTGAGTCTTCACTTTCTTCCTCAGAAATAGCTAGAGGGTGATGCAACTGGGCAGGTTCAGTATTTCTGAAAATGACAGTAAAAGAGCTGGTGAAAAAGAATCCTTTTTTCTGTCTTAAGATAGAAGGGTTATCATATTTTAATGGAAAATATTTCATTGTAAATTGCACTCAAGAGTTGATAATAGGTGCTGCCTGCTTATGAATAACCTGTATGAGTGGTGTGTTGTTAACTATTGCACTGTATCTCCAAAAGTAGTATGTGGAGGTTTTCCCTAAGAATTTCCACCTCAGTATGGTTCTCTGAAGGGAGAGTCCCATGACAAAAAAAGAGCAAGTATTATTTGTATGTTTTTAGGATTAGGATTATTTTCTCAGTGTAGTTCCCAGCAAGCAGTGCTTCTGGAATGTTGTAATTTAAGTAATTAGGAGAATGCTCATCTTCACTCATAGCTTTGCCAGTTGTTTGCAGCCTTGTTTTCTATTCTTTCAGCAACGATTTCATGGCACTCCTGTTACCATTGAGAATTTCCTAAATTGGAAAGCGAAATTTGATGCAGAACTCCTAGAAATAAAAAGGAAAAAAATGAAAGAAGAAGAACAAGCGGGCAAAAATAAATTAAGCGGTATGATTTGAAACTGTTCTAAAGTTTTTGTAATGTTATTTACCGGATTATAATGACAAGCCTAACAGTAATTTTTACACTGAAAGTTGGTGGTAGTAAATAAACTCTTAATGCACTATTTGGTTACTGTCCTTCATGTCACGTGAAGGCTTTTTGAGTGCTGATGTTGGACTAAATAGGAAGCTAATAGATCTGAGATTTCTACTGAAGCCATTGAGGTTCCTAAACTGTGCGTTTAAGCTTCTTCAGTGTTGTGCCAGACAGTACACCACTTGGAGCTGCTGCTGAGAAACGTTGTTTTGGCAGGAATAGTTGGAGTTTGTTGAGCAACAGAAAGAATTTACATCAGGCAGTTTGTTGATTTGGCTTTTATTGCACTGGATTCGGGTTATTCAAGCGTATGTAGGAGTCTGGGATGCTGTTGCTGGACTGAAGGAATACAGAAGCTTGCTGCTGCATACAACAAGCTTACTAGTGAGAAAGCTCTGATATTTTTGAGAAAAGCTTGTCGTAGCAGTGGTTTCAGGCTCTGTATTTTGCAGATCACAGTTTGTTCAGCAGAAAGCAAGCTCTGTATCCAGTGGGCAAAATGTATAGGAAATTACTTTTCTTACGAGAACCTGTAAGAATTCAATCTTTGTCATCTTCCTGTGGCTGTCCGTGGCTTAGTTTTGGATTGGTTCTCCTGTGATGTTCGATATACATTTAACCCAATTACTTGAGAAAGCATGACCAATGTGATTGTGCTGTATCACTGTTACCTTTTCTTCTCGATTCTGAAGGCTTTTGAATCTTCTGCCTAGTTTTGACAAAGTTTCACAGAGATAAGGAAATGTTAATGGCAGTAAGTTTCATGAAAAGCTCTGCAGGGCAGGGGACATGCTTGATTCCCCTCTCAAGGGAATGTATTTAGGTATGTGCAAAGATGAGATAGTAGGAAACATGCTGCTCCTAGTTTTCCTGTTCTTAAAATCATTGTCAGCGTGCTATTTCTGTTTTTCTCTATGGAAGTCTAGTCTGTAGAAGCTCCCCATTACAAAACCAGAACCAGGCTTCTTCCCAAGTGTCATGAGCATAACCCCAGTAGAAAGCAGTGCTTTCTAGGTGGATGATGGGTTGTTTATGTGGAAAGTGTACTGAGCTTGTCTTCCCCTGGCTCCCAGCTAGAAGGGTTTCACTCTGCCTGGTGTGATGTTTCGTTCACAGATATGTGTATGTAGGAGTTGGTAATTTGGAATGGGGAGGATGTATGGAAAAAGGGGGAGGAGGTGGCCAATTTCCTTTCCAATTCCCACAGAGGTTTCTTGTGGAGTGCAAGATGAGGACTAAAGCAATAATGACTGAGCAAACCCTGTGGGGTAGTATGATGTAAATTTTCCCACTCCCTATTATTAAAACCTTAGTTAAATTAAAGTGACTATTAGAAAAAGTGTCTATTTCACATGTAAGAGGAGGAAGCCTGTTGGCACGTGTGCTAACTATTGTTGCCTTACGCTGATAGTTATTTCAGAATTCTGCTAGCTTATATATTATTTTTCATTTTATTTCTAGGTAAACAACTCTTTGAAATGGATCACAACCTTGATACCTCTGACATCCAGTTCTTGGAAGAAGGTAAATTTATGTTAGTTTCCACAACTGAGACAATGGCTTAAAATAGATCAAAATTCCTAAGCAAAGTCTGTATTGTGTTTCTGGCTACCTCAGTATCACTTGTGCATCGGAAGAACTTAGTGAGAAGTACTGTTTTGCAGATTGGACAGAAGTGATTTAAAATTCTTTCAAAAACAAACAGAACGTTTTCAAGATGCTAAAGCATTTTTGTTTGCAGCTTTGAGCTCGAATTGATCTTACTTGAATAGAAGCAACAGAAGTATTTGGACTGGAAGCAAAACCCAAAACAAGCAAAGCCAAAACAAAACAAAAAATCCACAACCAAACCCTGCTTTTTCTTTTTTTTTCTAATAGGCATCTTTTCTTACCCCCAATTTCAGGGATAGATCTTGAAGTTCTGTTTCCTTCTCTCTGAACATCAACACCAAGAGTAAACATCTTGCAGGTCAAATTAAATGGTTTTTGCCTCTGTGCAGTCCAGTTCTTCCTCATGGTTTTGGGCAGATGTGTCTATTACCAAAGATTCTGATCTGGTGCCAGATGAAAATTTCGTAAGTCTGTGTCAAAGGACATTAAACTTGG
Organism: Scolopax mira; assembly: GCA_004320125.1. Taxonomy (NCBI): domain Eukaryota; kingdom Metazoa; phylum Chordata; class Aves; order Charadriiformes; family Scolopacidae; genus Scolopax; species Scolopax mira. The sequence goes on along the minus strand of BJBW01012763.1, from coordinate 3,860 downwards.
AAAATCTGTTGGAGATAAATCAAATAGACATACAAGTAACATTTTTATTTTATTTAAAAAAAAAAAGGTTCTTGATGAACATCAGTGAATATAAACTTGAAAGAGCAGTAATGGGGAAGTTGTGTTTCTTTTAGTTAGAGGACATAATTTCACCTCATCTTCTCCAAAATGCCTGAAGGGAAGACGGGTTGTTGACAGAACGTTTGGCTGTCTCAAGGGAGGAACAGACCTCTTCATTTGGGCTCTGTGTCCAAACAATTTGGGATTAATGTATTAATTTTTAATCCCGTTGCTGTCGCTGATTAGAAGCTCCTGACCTTATTGCTGTTTGCTTTCTGTCATAAATGCAACAGGTTACCGAATCCAGTTTAATATTACAATAGTAAGTAATCCTAATTTTCATATCTCAAACAGGATAATGGAATTATTTTTTAGATAGAAATTGTTTTAAAGGCTCTTTCAAATCCAGGGAAACAAGAGAATCTTACTCAGTGGCCGGAAGATGTCGCTGTTGATACACACAGATAAGATAGCAATAGTCCTCACGTTTTGTCCGTGGGTCAGCAGCATCTCTTTCAGAAGAAAATATGAAAGCATGCAAAGCTTCATCTTGCTTTTAAAATTTAAATTTGAAAGCAATTGTATGTAGGTAGACATGGTAAGGGTGTTTTTTATAAACCTTATGTGTTTCTGTGGCTGTGATAGTTGTCAGTGTTCTAGCTGTGGGGTCCAGAGCTCCTACGTTGACAGTACTTGGGAGAAAGTTCTCAAAAGCAGAGATTCTATAAATGTTAACTTCATTCTTCCAATGGATTCTGAGGTGCTGTGCAACATTCCTCTGGACTGGGTTTTGGTATGAGGATAAAAAGCCTCACATTAGCTGTCAAAAGCTAAAATGTGGCGTTTCTTTTTCCATTTCTATTTGATGTATAAAAATCCAAGTAAGTTATAGCTGCCTACTTGAAGAATGAATATGAAAGTGTTGTGTATTTTGTCGTTCAGGTACTGTTATCCTACTTATATGAAAATAAGTTATTTTTCTGTTCTTTGCAGCTGGAAACAGCGTGGAGGTTGATGAATCTTTATTCCAAGAAATGGATGATTTAGAGTTGGAGGATGAAGAGGATGACCCTGACTACAACCCTGTTAATTTAGATAGTGATTAGACTTTTTTGAACTGACTCTGTCATCGGTATGGACACACATAAGGAGAGAGGGGCAGGCAGGAAAGCCACAGCATCTGTGGCTTTAGTAACACGTATCAGTTTTCTTTTTTTTTTCGTTCCAAAGAAAAAAACCAAAATATTTTAAATCCAGGAGAATGGTCTTCTGATGAATTTCATCATAAATAAATTTACTTTAATATTTCAAATGAAAAAATTGAGGAATATTGATGCCTGAAAAATGCTATTCTGTTTTCTCTTATTTCTTTCCCATTTCTGTAACTCTCCTTTGAAGAGATGGGGCAACGAGCAAGATGGAAAGATGGTATAGCAAGCACTGAACAAGCTGAAGGCTGAGCAGCTGTTCTGTTCTCTTCCACCTAGGTATATACATGGGCAGCTTTGGTGAATGAAGGGGATCACATACTATGCAGTTTTGAGGGTTTTTTATTATTTTTTTTTCTGTTGTGGAATTTTATACCACTTCAAGTAATGGTCGGTTCTGGTACCCAAACCTATCGGCTGTTGCTACGGCAGCATTAGTCGCCTTTTAACAAGACATGGCTTTATGGAAGTTTAATGGAAACCATTTCTGTACCATAGAGTAAAGTCTTTTGCCATAGTTGAGAATAACAGTTTCAAAATGACTAGTTGAAGTCTGTAGGAAAAAATGAGAATGAGATTAAATCCTCTTAGAAGGTTTGGTTGATTTGTTCAGAGAAGATTTTTTTTTTTTAACTTGTGCATCAATAAACTTGGATGGCAAAAAAACCCCAAAACAAACCACAGCCTGCCCTAGGAAAACTAGTTTGCTTTTGGCAACTGTTGAAACACTGTCAATGGAGTAAGGAATCCTGGAGTTCCAGGATTTATAGCGTGCTTAGAGGTTTGCATGTAATGGGTGTTATTTTAGAAACATCTTGTCAGCCCATTAAAGTTAGCACAACACACAGTAAAGCTACACGTCAGCTCCTGGATGCTAATCATCCTGCAGAGTTGCTTATGGAGCTAACAGCTTGATGTTAGGCTCCTTCTTCCTTCCCAACTCCAAAAAACCCACAAAATGCTGTGAGAACTGTGGTGTTTGAAGATGCTGTGTTTAAGATGGTATCAGCGTGAAGGATGGCAGTACAGGTGAAGGTTTCAGAAGACAGCTCTTCAAATAGGGAACCACCAGGCACTTCAATGATTAAATACCCTGTGCTGAATTTAAAAGTATTGTTCGTAGACTTAACTGTGCCACCTTCAACCTTTGAGGAGGATTGCAGTAAAGTATCCTAGTTCTTAAAGTTTATAACTTTGCTAGTCCTCTAACATTTGGAAATTCTGTATTCAAAATGGGAAATACAAATCCAGAAATAATTTAAGGTGTAAAAGCTTCTCTGCTCATACTGCTTGAGAACATCTGTTTGGGATAATCTTTAACATGTTTCAGTAGTTTTTTTCTTTTTGTATTACAGATGAATGAGTTTCTAGAAGATATAAATAAGTGCTCAAGTACCCTGTAAATACTTTTATAAATTAACCATGTGCCTTTCTCCCTACTGCCCTCTATTTGATCTTTTTAATTTTGGCTACTAAGAACTCTAGTGGAGTGTCTAGATTTCAGTGATAATGTTGTATGTTTCAAAGCAATACGCGGGATCTGTGTTCCAGCAGAAAACCAAATACATCTTAAAAATTGTGAGCTGCTGTGATATAAATGATTTTTTCAAAGATAAGGTTGGATTGGAAGCCTCATAGTGACTACATCCAGCATCCTGTGTAATTGGCAGGAGGCTTTCAAATGTTCTTCAGCACTGCACTTAATTTACTTCTGGTATGTCTCAGTTCAGCTACATAAGAACCATTTAACTCTAAGGCTGTTTTCCATTTTCAGCTATGTTTGTATAAAATTGGCTTTTTTTTTTTTCATAAAAGGAGTGAATTAATTCTCTTTCAATATAGACTGAATCCCAGAATGCTGTGTAGTTTCTGTACATAATGTGGTAATCTGAGAAAATTGGTATTTCTAGTTTAATGATATTTTTCCAGTATTTAGTCACACTAACGTATTTATTGGTTTTGATACGGAGGATATATAGCTTAAAAATGCTAAAACAAGGTCACACTAAAATGTGAAAATGTCAAGTCCATTCTTCTAAGTCTTTGGGACAAGTTTCAGTGACTCAATTTGAACTTCAGATTTGTGTAGATTTGCTAGCATTTAACATCTGTGAAATAAAAGGGAATTCGAAAGTGAGTAACCCTGGCTGTGTTTGCATGTTTTAGTTTGCTGAAATGGATTGAGATATGGTCTTTTGGTGAAAGAAGTTTAGGTGTTTCAACTCTTGGGATCTCCCTACATGTTTCACAGTGTTTAACTGTGTAGTTGCTGAAATAAATTCAGGGCTTGCTGGAGCAGAGAGTAGACTGTGCCTGGACCCAAAATGCTGAAACACTAGATCCTGAGAGTGTCAACTGTCCTGATTAAATACTACTACTGTTGTTATTCTTTTTTTTTTTTTTCTTCTCAGCCCTTCAGTGCTTTGCAACCTGACTCGGAGCAGGAGGAGGGAGAGGTTTTTCAGGTTCAGTTCTTCAACATAATTGCACTTATTGCCATGAACTCGATTTCCCTTTGCACTGTGTGTTCATGAAATCTGCAACTGATAGAGTGAGCTGATACCCCTGCCCTGTGGGCACAGCGTTGTGTGA